>JAOXYD010257453.1:0-15983 GCA_028565735.1 Pinacopodium congolense
AAAAAGTCAATTTTATTTTTATTTTTAAACTCTAATTAATCTAAATATAGTTAATACACTAAAGATTTCATTAATTTATATTTATATTTGTAATATTTTTAATGTATTATTAATGATCTTAAATCTTCCATCAACTCATATTTATATTTATAATCTTTTTAAATATACTATTAAATGATCTATAATGTTTCATTAATTTATATTTATATTTAAAATTTTTTAAATAAAATGAGTATAAAAGAATCTAAAACTTATTTTAGTTACAACTAATTTATTAATTACCCTTAAAGTAATTAATAAATTTATTATATTAAATTTATACTATTATTAGTCTTTTGGGAAGTTAAGTTAAAAATTATACAACATAATATATTTATGGACTATTTATAAATTTTCTAAAATCAAAGGATTAATTTATAATTTTAAAAAATATCCGAAACGGTACCGATATTGATCGGTACTAGTACAGTACCATTCCAGAACTAAATGTAGTACCGGTACCAGTACGATATTCAAAACATTGATCATAACTCTAACAGTGACAAGCAGTTAAAGTAACATTAAAAAGGTTCCAAGCTTAAAATTTCCCCCATCCTTTTTGTTGATGACCTTCTTCCTTTTTGTTATGCTAATAGTTACTTTATAGGTACCTTACTCAAAGGCCTTTCAAATTTCTTTGCCATCTTTGGCCTTTAGGTTAACCACTCTAAAAGCCAATTCTTCTCATCTTGTGAGTTCTTTTCCCTTGAACTGAAGCTTATTAATTTAACTAGTATCCACCCTAGAACTCTTCTAATTAGATATCTCGGGCTTCCACTTCTGTTTGGTAGGTTCTTTAAAAGAGATTGCGCCCCTTTGTTAGATAAAATGACTGCTAAAGTCAACAAGTAGACTAATAGATTCCTTTCTTATGCTGGAAGAGTCCAGTTTTTCTCCCTTTCTCAGTCATTAAGGGCATAGAAGTTAGATTTCATAATTTTCTCTGGTCTGGTATCTCCAATACCAATCATTCTACTAAGGTCAAATGGAGTGATCTTTATAAACCTAAAAAAGAGGGAGGTATTGGTATACAAAATATTAAAACTTGGAATAAAGTCCTTATAGGTAAAAGAGTATGGATTTTGTTTTTGGACCTGAAAGCCTTATGGGTGAAATAAGGTCATACGGTTATTCTCGAAAGGAAAAATTTTTGGCAAGCAAGAGTGAAACCGGGGAGTACTTAGATTTAGTTAAAGATCCTTCACATGAGAGATATCTTTCGAAACCAATTTAGATTTAGTATTGGAAATAGGGTTCGTAATCAAGGATGTCTCTTACGTAAGATGTAACCAAACTTTGGAACTATCTTATTTAGATTCTTTTATTCAACTTTTCTTTTGACAATCCTACTAGAAAATTATAGGAAACTGAATTAATATAAAATATTTTTTGATAATAAATAAATAGTAAATAAAATTATCAATAATCATCATCTCATGATAAGTGTTATACAAAGAAAAAAATATTGCAACAATAAAATAAATTTATTACTTGCTTCACTTGTAAGAAATGCAAATAGTATTTATAAATGTAAAAAAAATTAAAAAATGTGTAATTATTGATTATAATTTTGGAAAAAGTGAAAAGTCTAAAAATATTATATTATAAATGTAAAGATCTACTTCAAAAACTTTGATACACTTTTTCATAATTAAAACATAATTATATTAACTTGTAGTATATTTAAAATCAAATTTATTTTTCACAATAAATGTCGCTAGCAGTTATAATAATCATATAATACGTACATGATTTTTAAAAAACATGATAAGTTTCTTATAATAACATGTTAAAAATTTTTGTATTATACTTTAATTTTTACAACATATATTTTGTAATAAATAATAATCGCTTTAAACATAATTTATCACAAATGCATGTTTTAAAAAATTGTAAAAGTTAAAAAACATTTTTGTTATATTCTATTTTAATGATTACAAAACATAATTTGTCACTAATAGTTTGGATTGTGTTGAAAAGCTCTTTGAAAGATAAGTACATGAAAGATCATGTTCAATGGACGGAGAAGGTTAAAGCATAAAGAAAATGAAATTGATGAAGTAAGCACATTTTCAATTGAAGTAGAGATAAGATAAAGGTCAAGTTTGCTAAGATTGAATATATTAATATTTGTAATTTTGAATGTAAATCTTGCCTTAATCTTCTTAATGTATTTAAGGTTTTTTTTATGCATTGCTATCACATTTTGATTAAAAATAACAATCATTTAAACTTAAATTTTTGTATATAGTGTTTCATAATCATTAGGAAATTTAGTAAAGTTTTAAAAAAAATACTCTTGATGTTTTAAAATATTTTTAGAAGTTTTTTTAGTGCGCTTAAGTCAAAAAAATTTATGAAGAGATAAGTTTTTGGAAGTTTTGGAAAATCTTAACAAAGTGTATAAATTTCCATAAGTCAAGAGATATTTGATTTTTTATTTCAATTAAAAAGTGTTGGTATTTAAAATTACTTTAGAGAACTTTTGAAACTTATGTAAATTTATTTTGAATAAAAAAAGAATTGGTTTTTAGATACTAAGAATTATCTTGAAAAACTTCTACAGAATTTGAAAATTTGATTTGCAGAAGCATTGCTTGACTAATGAGGGAGACTAATCGACTTGTATATGGTTTTTTTTAGCATGTAGATTGAATAATATATTTTTAATATAAAATGTAAAATATCTCTTTATTTACTAAATAAATAACTTTAAATTAAATATTAAATTAACAAACCTAATTCTTTAATATCTAAAAATATTGAAAAGTAAATGTAAAACAAAATTCTAATATATAAAAAGAACATTAAAAGAATTTTTTTTATTAAAGGAGCAAGTATTTAGCATTTTTCTTGTTATTTAAAATGTCTTGTACGTGTTTATTGCATAATCCTTTTATTTTTAACATAAGGATATCCCTCCTACTTGTTTCTTATCGATTTGAGGGACAAAGTTATGATATAAATAAAGAGAGTTAGATAATATATAACACATGTTTACTTACATAGTGTTAACAAGTGATCAAAAAAGCCCATGACCTAAGGTGTATTATACCTAGAAGGTTAACACGGTGGAAAGTTGAAAAATTATAATTGACTAGTGACAAAACTAGTCAATTGATCATTGGTCGATCGATGTCTTTAATCGCTTTACTCTAAATATAGGCTGGTATTAGGTAATACGACCTGTTAAACCCATTAGTGATTGATATTTTAAACCAATCTAGCATAAGATGCAATTGTGTTACTTTCGATCAATATAGCATGTTTTCTATAACATTTTGTCCACATATACAACCATCTCATTAACCAAATAATAATAATAATAATAATGACCAGCTTAACTTGATCAACCCAACCCAAAATGTCTCGAATTCTTTCTTTTCTCATTATGTTGTCCCCATTTCACTTGTTAAGGAATTGATGCTATTGACACATCTAGATTCTACATGGCCCTCGCACTTGAAACTTTTGATAAATCTTATAGAACTAGCTATGTCGACCAATGATCATACATCACGATTGCATCCATTGCATATTTTTCACTTTTTATTTGAACCATATGAACTAGCAATGTCTTTGATGCTTCCCTAATACCATTAGTGCTTACAGTGAACTATCAGCATATTACGTGAATGCGCTGTACTAGGAACCTCATCATCCCTAATGTTATCTCTATCATCATTTGAGTAAAGTAATGCATTTAATTCCTCAAGATCCTCATGCATCTCACTTTTATATTATTTTCATTTTTCTCATCAATGTCATAGGTTAAAATAGGTTTTAAAGTTTCGTTCTTTCCCATTCAAGTTTTAGACTTTGATAATTAGGGTTCATTGGAATTGGACTAAGTAATTTAAGTAAATTAGATCAGGTTAGTCAATTATTTTTTGGTTAATGGATTGAGTATACATATGGATATCTATGTGTACACAATTTACCATGTAAATATCTCCATATTAGGTTTCATTAACCATGTCAGAAACAAATTAATGAAGTTAACCTTTTGACCTAAGTTGAACAAGTTTTAAAAGATTGATTACTAAATGGAAAAAAGCATCACTTTAATCTTAGTTGTTGGATTGATTATACATATGGATATCTATGTGTACATAATTTACCATGTAAATATCTACATATTAGGTTTCATTAACCATGTCAGAAACAAATTAATGAAGTCAACCTTTTGACCTAAGTTGAACAAGTTTTAAAATATTGGTTACTAAATGGAGAAAAGCATCACTTTAATCTTAAGATTTTTATTAATGTTCAAGTCATATCTTAATATTTTACAGCACTTAAATTAGATCTTAATGTTTCAAAAAGGTTCAAAAATGACCTAATCTTTTTTTTTGAAATGTTTAAACATAACACTAACTTCTATTTCCTTTACACTCACCATTAAGTGACACCTAGTAATACCATATGTCATAATATAATTGTTAAAAAAATTTTATAGCTCCTACATCCTTCTCTGTAGGACTCATAAATTCTTTTACCAATAGAAAAGTTATAGGTGGCTCACTTTAATTCCATATTCAAAGCATTATAACATGATATTTGAATAGACAATTACATAATCATTATTGGCGAAGAACGTGAGGTTAAGAGACCAGAAAGAGAGATAGATGTTAGCTATTGGGTTTTTAACTCTTAGTCTGGGAAAGAGCAAACTTGACTTATAAGTTTGTTAAGAGACCTAAAAAGAGAGAACAGGGGCTTTGGATTGGTGCAGAGAAATGAAGAGAAGTTGACACAGATAAAAGGATAGGAGAGGCTCTAAGAGACAAAGACATGCATGCACAAGGATCGAAGTGTATTATTACTTCAAAATATACATAAATATCATGTCATAATGATTTTCCAATCATGAGGCTAGAGCAGTTAGTAAAATGTTCATGTAAAGTTGTTGGGTTTGTTATAACACTAAGAGGGAGGGTGAATTAGAGTTTAGAAATTCTTATATAAATCTAGTAAATAATGAATGCAGAAGTTTGAGCAATTTCACCCAATCAGATATAATGTGATAATATAAGTGTTAAAAAAAGAGTAGAGAAAAAAAGAGGTACACCGTGATTTATTCTAGTTCGGAGCCATCCATTTGCTCCTAATCTAGTCCCCAACGCCACTGTTGAGATTTCATTCTTATTGTACTTCTAACAAGAATATAGCGATTGAAACAATCTCTTTTACAAGCTAAAGGAGAACCTTTCACTCTCTTCTTTTTTCTAGACTCAAGAATAGCTTCTCAAGTTCTCACGACAATAATACACCGAAAATTTCCTTAACTTAATTTCACTTGATGAATAAAAAGAGACTTTTTAATATAGTGATGCACAAAAGAAAAATATGTAAAGAGCCTTCACACAAACTCAAAACTTAAGAATAAAAGATTAATACTTGAAAAGAAAATCACACAAACATTTGATAGAATAATGACTAGAAGACTTCCAAATAATAAACTTCAATAAACCTTTTGTGAGACCCTTAAAAACTCTTGTGTCTGCTTGCTTTTTTAGTGTTAATAGACCACACCTATAACAAAGGAACACTCTATTTATACTTCATCTTTTTTACTTATCCATTGTACAATGGTATTATTTCTATTGTCCAACAGGTAAAAAGCAATGTTTCAATACTTGTTTCATTGTACAATCTAGCAAGACATTTATTTATCCGCAACATTCACTATATTTGGTCAATCGATGTGATGGTTCGGTTGAAAGATAGACCTTAGTCTTATCATTCGGTCGATTGATCTAAGTCACTCAGTCGATCGATAGACCTTCGTTTATTATTCGGTCGACCGACCCAAATCATTTAGTTGACTGACCTATCTCATTTGGTCGACCGATCTAAAACTAAAAATTTGAATGAGACATGCATTCTAGATCAACATAATTCTTTTATTAATGTCATGTTAATTAGCTTATACTTTTCAAACATCAATCTCAAACATCAAGAGGAACAAAGATCAAACAAACATGCCTCTTGATTATATACCTATATGCAAGTTCTAAGAATGTATGCATGAATGTTCAATTTATAGCCCTCTTAATAAAACACCAAAATAAAACCAAGTAAGATTTACATTTAAATATATTTAAGCTTATTTCTTCAATCCTGAATCTTTATACGGTTCTTCATTTCCAATCCTTTAAGATTTTTTAATTGATTTTTTTTAGCTTTATCCAACCTGTCTGTCAAACATACTAAAAAACACAAATATTGGCAATATAGTTTATTTTATCATAACCAAAATAAGGTGGAATCATCCGTGGTTCAATAATCTCCCCCTTTTTGGTAATGAAAACATCAAGTAATAAAACACGATAAAAAACAAAGCATAAGGCTCCCCCTAAATATTGAAAAATCAATAGGCAATGATTATCATTTTTTCAATTTTAAATCATATGATTCAACATCATCATATCAAATAGTTAACTCAACATCATTCAATATCATCATCATCATTTCAAAAAGTTAACTTAACATCATCATATCAAATAGTTAACTCCCCCTTAAGTTATAAATAATCACATCATATATCACACGCTTCTCATATCAAATATTTAACTTCCCCTCAATATGTTACAAATAATCTGATCATATGTCACTCGCTTCTTCTCCTTTTTGAAATTACTAAAAGGATTGTCACATAACTATACATGTGAAGCTTCTATCAATATGCAAAATAAAACGATTCAATGTCATAAATAGTCAAAGAGTGTCATACAGGAAAAAAAAAGAAATACATCAAAAAGACACATTCTCTAAGAATCTGAGGGAGGCTAAGGAGGAATCCGAGAGAGGATCTCTCTAAACAATGAATTGTGCTCTCAAAGTAATACGATGTGCTCATCGAGATAACTTGTCAAGTGGTCCACCTTGTGATGAAGTGAAGTGATGGCAATCTCAACATCATAAGGAGTAGCAAGAGGGGCTGAAAAGACTGGCACAGTAGTAGTGCCATCATCATCAAAGGGCTTAGATGTAGGCTGAGTCATTATAGGAGAAATAGGAGTAGCCACATCAGTATCGGTAGAGGGAACTGAACGTTGCCGTTGATGGGGTCGAGTCATGTGACCACCAATAGTTTGAAAGCCCATGCCCTTTAAAGAGTTATGATCAATGAACAAATAAGATTTAAAATCATCTTCCATGAGAAGAATGTGAACGTGTTGGAAGATGAGACATAGAAATGAAGAATAAGGAATGTATTGTCCTCGTTTCTTTTCTCGAACAAAATTGATCATATTATGCAAGATGAAATCACCGAAATAGATGTTCTCACTAAGCATCAAGGTAGGCAGAAACCACAAATCATCAAATCCTAAGTCATTGTAGTGACCACTAGTGGAAATAAAATTGTATTTGATAAACAGGTGATGGAATTTGGGAATGGTACTCAATGGTCACACATCCTTTAGTTTTTCAATAATACCCTCCTCATTAGATAACTTAAAGATGATATAAACTCTCTTGGCTAATGAGTGGGTGACTTCAAACTTTAACATACAGTCATAATGTGTAAAAATAGAAGGAATAGAAATGTCAATTATGTTGTTTATGGTGTCTCTAGATAGATAGATAGAAACATTCTCTACTTTGGATAAGATAATATACTTATCATTCTCCTTTATAGTTCTCATATTACAATAGAAAAGTTTTACAGCTATAGGACAAGTTTCAACTGAAAGAGTAAGGATAGGCTTCTACCCTTAATCAATAAACAGCTTAACAAGGCCATTTTCTTTAAAGGTATCTAGGTGGGTAAGAGAGATAAAGCGGTTTTCAAAGAGTTTTCTAGAGGAATAATCTTGGTATTCATCAAAGCTAATATTTAGGTAACCACTACATGGAGATATCCTACCCCTAGAGGTACTGCCACCTTAAGTCCTAACCATAATGGAAAAAATTAGGTAGAAAGAAAGTTTGAAAGGAATAGCAAACACCTAAAGAGACTTTAGGAATAGATAAAGTACATAAACAGTTCCAACTGTTAGAGTCAATCACACAACCTATAGATACAGCTGATCAAGGATGATTAAAAGGTTTTGAGAGGGTCAAACCTAAACAAAATTCTATATAAGAATGGTATGCTTATGAGTGATAGGCAGTTAAACAAGCTTGAATTTTGCAATAATCAACTTATTTGAAAAATTTTCTAAGAGTTAAAGACAATTGAAAATACTATGTCTTAAAAATGCATTCAATTGAAGAATTTATGCATTCTAATATCAAAACAAAAATTAAAAGAAAAAATTTTCTTTTTAAAAAAATGAATTTGATTGAAAACTTATTTAATAAAAGAAATTACTTAGACTTGTAAAATTTCAATTTAACTTCAAAGGAGATGTAGGTTTTTGACATTGTTTCTAAAAATATTGAGGAAAACATGAAATTTTGGCAATTTAGAAAAAAAGCATTGATCAAGTGCCTTAAATAAGTATTTAATTGAGTTTTAAACATTTTAATTTTATTGAAAATTTAGTAAATTAACCATAAATTTAACTAAACCCAACATTAAAAATATGAAATTTAGGGAACTCAAAATTAAGTTAAATCAAACGCAATTGACTGCACACAAAAATTAAATAAGTATCTAATTGAAGTTTAAAAGGATCAATTTTAGAAAGCTTATAAAAGTAGACAAAAATTTGAGTAAACCCTAATCACATAAATCTGAAAATTAAAGAAAATAAAATTATGTACATACACATGCAATTAAATGTTTTACAACCCTAATTACACTTCTAATTGTAAGAAAATACAAGAGTATTGGGCTAATTTTTCAATTCAATACAGAATCCCAAATCCAAATCCTAAAACCCTAAATTGATGCAAACTAGGTGCATTTGAAGCTAAATAGGAGGGTTTTGTCTAGGGGCTTATTAGGTGCACAAAGAGGGACTTGTAGTTGCCTAAGATTCGTCAGAGACAGAGAACCCCAGAGAAGATCAATGGAGAGGAGATACAACAGCAAAGAAAGCTCTTCAAGGTGAAAAAGGAGAAAAGGAAGATAGCTCAGGACCTTAAGAGTTAGAAACTGGTGTTTTAGAGGCTCAGAAGAGGAGAGGAGGTGAAAAAAAGCTTGGAACGCCGGCAGTAATAATGGAAAAGAAGAGAGATAAGAGAGAGAGGAAAGTCGAGGAAAAAAGGAGAAGGGGGTCCTACATATCACGATGTTTTTAGGATTGGTTGATTGAATCATTTAGAATAGAGGAGAGTCGAGGAAAAAAGGAGAAGAGGGTTCTTTATATCACGATGTTTTTATGATCGGTCGACTAAATCATTTAGATCGGTTGACTGAAAAGCTCATTCAGTCGACTCATCATCAGTTGATTGACCAAATCAAGGCATTCTGTCAACCGACTAACACTCAGTTAACCGAATAGACATTCGATCGATCGAAGGGTCACAAATAAAAAAATTAAAAAGAAAATTTTCAGAAACATTCGTACACAAATTCATAACAAGTCTATTACATGTTTTACAAAAGTTGGTTACCTTTAAACCACTTTCATGTCTTCATTATTTTTCTCTTAGTTCAATAATGATGGTCATCCTTCTTCATTCTTTACGGTATCCACAAAATAAATTTTGGGTACCCATATCATCTTAGGTTCATGAGTGTTAGTGTACCTTTCTCGACTATTTGATAATACATTTACATTCCTTAAGTGATCATAACAAAATTATTTTACATGACCATATCCTTCATAATATGAACAAAATAGAGGAGAGAATGATCTATCTGTATTCTTTGGTTTATAGTAGAAACTTTGAGAAGATTTTTTCCTTCTTTGAGTGAAGGTTCTAATATTGTTGAATCTTCATTGAGAAGGATTTTTAGATCTTAAAGAATACATAAATGCATGATTTTTAGAATGAGTTCTAGTTGAAGCTGCATTTTGAATAAATTTAGGGTCATCTTCCAAGTTCTTATTTTTTACGAAAACAATCTTACTAGATGATGCTCCATTGTATCCTAGACCGTGTTTATCATTAGCCATCTTTTGAACACTTAACATTGTTTCTAGCTTTTCTTTGCCTTTTGTAAATCTCAATAGAGATTCTTTAAGAGACTCGACTTACTTCTTTAAAGCTATATTTTCATTTAATAGGTCATCATTATATTTAGTAATTAAGTTTAAGTCCTTCCTAAGGTTATCATTTTCTATTTTATATTTATCTATTATTTTTATACATTCCAAATTTTTATTATGCAAGGCCTTCTTTTTCTTAGCCAAATATCCTACAAAATCTAACAGTTCTTCATAAGTATATTCAACCTCAACTTCATCATTTGAGTTAAGAGTACTAACCTCATTCTAGGCTACAAAGCACTTGTTGGCTATCTCTTCTTTTTCTAATTCACTTGACTCACTCCATGCTGCCTTTAATGCTTTATTTTTGTAACTCTTCTTTTCCTTCCTTTCCTTCTTTCCTTCCTTTTCGCTTTCTTAAAGGTGTGGATAGTGTGACCTTAATTGTCCTTTTTCATCACACTCAAAGCATGTTACATTTGATCTTCCTTTCTATGGATTGGAGCTTTTCTTTAGATGAGCTTCTTTAAACCTCTTGTGATAAGTGCTAAGGATTCTTTTTCACAACTTCCATAAGATGATTCTTTGTTCTCGCTTTCATCTTTCTTTGTTGCTTTGAAGGCACAGTTCTTCTTTTTTGATGCAATTTCTTCTTGAACATATTTTAGTACCATCTTATGAGTGAGTATAGAACTAATTAGTTCTTCAAGTGAAAAAACGTTGAGATCTTTTGCTTCTTGTATCCCCGACACCTTAGATTCCCACGTCTTTGGTAGAGATCTCAAGATTTTCCTAATAAGCTCAACATTAGAGTAGGTCTTATTTAAACCCTTTAAAGTACCAATAATATTGTTGAAGTGAGCATACATTGAAGAAATATGTTCATCTTAAGTCATCTTAAATAGTTAAAATTGGTGAGTGAGCATGCCAATTTTTTTTTCCTTTACCTGATTTGTGCCTTCATGTGTTATTTCTAAAGTGCGCTAAATATCATAGGCAGATTCACACATAGAAACTATGTTAAATTCTGCTGTGCTTAATGTACAAAATAAAACATGCATAACTCTACTATTTAGGGACATTAACCTCTTTTCTTCAAGATTTGCTTCATTGTCATCCTTAAGAACTATTTTGTTTCCTACCATGTTTGAAGGTAAGGTGATTTTTTTAGAGACACATAATCATAGATCCACACTTTCACTTCTCAAGAAGTGTCTCATTATAACTTTCCAATTCAAATAGTTATTTCCATCAAAATAGGGTGGTCAATGTGTGTTATAACCTTCTCAACTAAAAGATGAGGTAAAACTATTCATTTGTGCCATAAGATCTTTACTCACTAATTCGTTGGAATTAAGCTTATGTGAGACCTCGCTCTGATACTAATTGTTATGTTTGTTATGGCAATAAGAGGGGTGAATTAGAGTTTAGAAATTTTTATATAAATCTAGTAAATAATGAATGAATTTTAAGCAATTTCACTCAATCAGATATAATGTAATAATATAATTGTGAAAAAATAAAAGAGTAGAGAAAGAAAGAGGTACAGTGTGATTTATTCTGGTTCGGAGTTATCTACTTTCTCCTAATCCAGTCTCTAACACTATTGTTGAGATTCCATTCTTATTGTACTTCCAATAAGAATACAGCAATTGAAACAATCCTTTTTACAGGCTAATGGAGAACCTTTCACTCCCTTCTTTTTCCTAGGCTCAAGAATAACCTCTCAAGTTCTCACGACAATACGCCAAAAATTTCCTTAACTTGATTTCACTTAGTGAATAAAAAGAGGTTTTTTAATAGTGTGATGCACACAAAAAAAAATGTAAAGAGCCTTCACACAAACTCAAAACTTAAGAATAAAAGATTGATACTCAAAAAAAAAATCACACGAACACTTGATAGAATAATGACCAGAAGACTTCCAAACAATAAACTTCAATAAACCTTTTGTAAGACCCTTAAAAACTCTCGTGTATGCTTGCTTTTTCAATGTTAAAAGACCACACCTACACAACAAAGGAACACTCTATTTATACTTGACCTTTTTTACTTATCCGTTGTACAATGGTATTATTTTCGTTGTCCAATGGGCAAAAAGCAATGTTCCAATACTTAAAGTTTTTATTCATTGTACAATTTTGAAAGACATCTGTTTATCCACAAGATTTGCTATTTTCAATCAACGGATGAGATGGTTTGATTAATCGGTAGACCTTCATCTTAACATTCGGTCGATCAATAAACCTTCATCTATCATTCGGTCGACGGACCCAAATCATTCGGTTAACTGACTGAAATCATCGGTCGATGAACCTAGCTCATTCAGTTAATTGACTTAAAACCAAAAACCCTAATGAGACATGCATTCTAGATCAACATAATTCTTTTCCTAATATCATATTAATCAACTTATACTTTCCAATCATCAATCTAGAACATCAAGAGGAACAAAGATCAAACAAGTAAACCTATTGATTATGTACCTATATGCATGTTCTAAGAATGTATGCATGAATGTTCAATTTATAGGCCTCTTAATAAAACATCAAAATAAAACCAAGTAAGATTTACATTTAAACATATTTAAGTTTATTTCTTCAATCCTGAATCTTTATGTGGTTCTTCATTTCCAATCCTTTAAGATTCTTTGATTGATTGTCTTGAATTTTATCTAACATATCTTTCAAGCATACTAAAAAACACAAATATTAACAATTTTTTTTTCATTACTAAATAAGGTGGAACCATCCTTAGTTTAACAAAAATATAGGAGGTCAATAGCTTGAATCTTATTAACAAAAGCTAAATTTTAATGATATAGCTCAAAACAGCACCGTTTTGGGGAAAATGTTGTTATGATAATGCAAAGAACTTGATTTGAATCTAACCCACCACGTGGTAGCTTATTATTAAGCAAATCTCTGTAAAAAATTTAAGCCAATCAAAACCTATCACGTGTCAATTCTCTATTGATAAAAAAAAATATGGTCTAATAGTACCAAATAAACTTATTTTGAAAAATGTGGGATTTATAAAACTTTTTTACCAATTATACCACCAAATGTCACTTAACGATAAGTTCAATGAAAATTGAAGTTAGGATTGTTTTTAAACATTTTAAGGTTCTTTTTCAATATTTTTAAATGTTATGGTCTTACCTAAATACCGTAAAATATTAGAATTTGACCTAAATATCATTGAAAACCTTAGGATTTAAATAATATTTTTTGCCATTACTAAATTAATAACTTTTAAAGATTGAAAACTAAAGTGTAGAAAAATCTTAGAAGGTTAGATACTAGCATAACTTTAAGGATGCATATATATACCGTAGATAACACTTTATTTAAATATTTAAAATTAATAAATATATGGTTTTAATATTGTAAATATTTTAACGTGCATATTCTGTAAATAGAAATTAATTATTTGATATTAAGGTATACAAATTTAAAATGACTAAAGTACATTAAGATTGAAAATATTTTGACATATGCAAATATATATATATATATCTTTAATAATTTGACTAGGGTTATACAATAGAAAGAATTAAATTAGTTTTATTAAAGTATTTAACGTTTATAGTCAAAGTGTTTGAATTTTATTAGGTAAATTATAACTATCTTATTTTTTATATGTATTCTAGATATGTATACGAAATAAAAGAAAAAATATGGTCTAATATGAAATTAAGTATCTAATTTAACTATTTATCAAGTTTTGTTTAGGGTCCTTTAATGATGTACTTTGTAACATTCTATTAGACAATGACACCTATATTGAGTTTACGGTCATTTGCCAATATTAACTACGAAAGGGCAGTTATAGTTTAAATTAAATATAAAAGCTTTCAAACAAAATCCAATAAAGTGATAATGAAAATTATCTTTAAAATATTTTTCTTTGTAAAATAGGAAACGAAGGTTTCTCCAAATTCTTTAACTTGTGGACTTTAGGCACAATCTAAGAAAGTGATTATGTTTAGATCATGTATATATTTAAATTCGATCTAATAACTTTGTGATATTTCCTACAAATAATACTAAAGCCAGATGTTTAATATATGCAGTTTATTGTATTTTATCTTACTTTCAAAATAAATGGATAGAGATGATCATAATCCAATTGTTTTGTTTGAAATCCACAAATATTATACCACTGTGATATTCCATTTTGAGTGCACCAATCACAAAAATTCTTATCTCTACTAACGGCACAAACAACAAAATCAAGAAGGTATGGTCATCTCTTTTTTTTTTCCTTGTTCCCTCTCATATGATTGTTGCTTTTGGACTTGGTAGTTGGCACAGAGTACATGTTGAATATGATATAATGTCTTGTGGTGAATGACTTGAAGTTATAGCAATTAGTACACTTTTGATATGATGACTCATGTGATGAGTAAAGGAAACAAGAACCAAAATTGAGTATGTTATGTTTTAACACAATTGTGATGTTTTCTTTGACATCTTTAAGCTTTCGTTTGTATTCTAATATAATTTTCTTGGTTCTTGATCCCATCGTT
The DNA here is from genome assembly GCA_028565735.1 of Pinacopodium congolense. Classification (NCBI taxonomy): domain Eukaryota; kingdom Viridiplantae; phylum Streptophyta; class Magnoliopsida; order Malpighiales; family Erythroxylaceae; genus Pinacopodium; species Pinacopodium congolense. The sequence continues at coordinate 14,620 of JAOXYD010257453.1, forward strand.
TAGCGTTGATGGTTGTTGATCCCATAGTTTCCACTTGTTTAAGTTTTGTGGTTATGGTTTCATTAAAAAAAAAAGTGAATCAACTGAAAGGGGTGAGAAAGATGGTTAAAAGCCATTATTTTGTTGGCTTTAGGGACACATGCCCACTAGTCCACATCATGTTGATTTTATTCTTATTACTATTATTATTTTGGTTTTTTTAATTGAAATCATGGGTTTAGGTAGTAGGATTTAGGTTCCCTCCTTATAGTGCTAACACTAAACATGAACTCCTTTTTACTTATTTTAAGGTCATAGGCCTATAGACTCCTTATTTTTTATATGGCCAATATCATGAGCTTGAAGAGTTGAGATTTAAGTTGATCATCCATCTTGAGTTGTATTGATTACTAGTGGGCTTATTTTCTATTATTGGTGATTTGTGTTGTCACTTAAGTTATTTATATACCTAATTCATTCTTTTATAACTTGGGCAAGCTTTCACTTTTTTTAATCATACAATGAGCCTAGTTCTTTAGTGAATTGGATTATTATTATAAGAGTTTAATTATATCTTAAAGAATTTATGAGCAATTTTTAGTCTAAGACCTAAAAGTCTTTTGTCTAATTGAATATGTTAATCATACTAAGCCCGAATAAATTAGAAACAAGTTTGTAATTGGCCAAATAATTAGCAATAAGCTCTGATTAAATCTAAGTATCTTAAATTGATTAGTTCAACATTAATAATAATTAGAAATAAGTTTCTAATTGAATTAAAATTATGTTATTCATAAAGACTAATTAGTTTAATTGAATAAAATTAAGTAAAAAAATTTATAATTTAGAATAAAATTATGAATTAGTTTTCTAATTAAAATAAAGTAATTTTTTTAGTTAGAGAGTAATTACAAAAATTAGGAATGAGTTATCTAATTTGAATAAACTAAATTTTTTGTGAAATAATAATTAGAAATGTATTTCTAATTAAATAAAAATTAGAAATATGTTTTTATAATGAAGATAAACTAATTAGTTTAAGTGAAAAAAATTAGAAATAAGTTTCTAATAAATGAAAATTAAAAATGAGTTTTTTAATTAAATAAACTAATTTGTTAGGTTAAAAGAAAATTAGAAATAAGTTTTTCTAATTAGAATAAAATCAGTAAGTTGTTTTAAATTAAATAAAACTAATTTTTTTAGTTGAATGACATTATAAATAAGTTTTATCATTAAAAACAAATTTGTGTTATTCCTAATTACTCCTATAAATTGTTTTATACTTCTATAATACATGAAAGATTGTGGATATGTTCCTAGTTATCAAATAATATGATCTGTTTGATAGTATCTTGTATCAAATAATTAGTTTATTTGATGACCCT
>JAOXYD010257463.1:0-15982 GCA_028565735.1 Pinacopodium congolense
TTAAAACCTTTTCAATCAATTTTCAAATCATAGATAAACCAAAATTCACAACACAAAGATGTTCAAACACATTCAGATATACATAAACAACTTCAAGCAATAATTCAATGAACCTAAACACATCAAACATACTAAAACAATTCAAGTCAAATTAGTCCTTTTTCCTCCTATTTGCTCAATTATTCAAATATTCACATAAACCTACAAATTAAAAATATCTAAACATTAATTAAAAATTTAAGTGCTAAAATAGGGGTAAATATACAAAAAATAACATAAAAACTATTATGAAATTCATTCCTAACAATCTTTCCACTATAGACTACCGTTAAACACATCTAAGATTATAATAGTGCCATTTTGCACTATGTATAACTATTGTAGACCATCATTATACTCCCAGAAAAACATAAAAATGACTCAAACAATTTCTACACATTTCTAAACACTTTCCTAATACCAAATGCAACTTTAATCAAGTTTCAAATGATCCTTAATATTATTTTGGATACCAAGACTTATCAATTTTGTTCAAACTCAAAGTGTGTTTTGGTTAGCAATAATTTAAAGCTTATCTTTGAAACTTTTCTTTTCAAATAACTTCTAAAAACTTCAAAACCATTTTTTAATATAAAAACTTTTCACACATATTTTAAAAGCATTTTTATGACTGATTTGAATCCAAAATGTATCAATTGACTTAAACATAACAATTTGCCTTATTTAATGAAAAACTCATGCATTTTTAAAACTTTATGCAAATGCAAATGCAATTTGAGCCATATGGATATCAAACCTTCAATCAAAACTTATAACTAAGTTCAACAACTATCTAACTAATATTCTTGATGCTCCAAAAGTTTTGTTCTTGTATTGACCTCAATTTTAGTCTTCAAGCTTAAACTTTCCCCTTGTATTTTGCTTCCTAATGTACCTATCTTTCAAACCTTACATCGTAAACCAAATTAATAGTAATAATCATGTTTTATTATCATCATTAAAATCAAGATTGGAGCCTCCCTTAACTCAACAATCTCCTTTTAATGATGACAAAACATGTGATATTAGGGAGGCAAAACATATATAAAAGTAATTATTAAATTATAAGCTCTAATATCAGTTGTAAATAAGATTCCTATTTTAATTATGCATTGAAATAAATTATGCTCCCCCTAAATATTTGTGTTAATTTATTTAGGAGCTATAAAGCATAAAGAGAAATTTAAAAGACATTATTCATAAAAAATATATTATGCATCTTTTTTTTTGCCGTCAAAATCTTATAATATGTAATTCTTACATCGAAAACACATATTTACTCATAATATGTATGTTATGCTTCAAAAACACATATTTAACATATTATGCAACAAAAGTGCAAAACATAAGCATAAGTTAAGATTTGAAACAAGTTAATATTTGAAAATTGACTCCCGCTATATGAAGAAACTTAGGAAATTGACTCCCCCTTACATGAAACAACTAATCACACAAAATTATCCTCCATTTTTGCATCATCAAAAATTATAAAAATAGGTGAAAAGATACTAATTGTTATGGAGGATATCACATCAAAGTTAAAAAAGTATGCATAAACACACAAAAATTTCAAGTACTCCTACCAGTAATCATGCCTAATTCTCTCCTAATGATGCAAAATCTATCCTCATTCGTTGATTTAGTGAAAATATAGACCAATTGGTGTTATGTATTAACAAATTCCAATTGAAGGTCACCATTTGCACATGGTCTCTAATGAAGTGATATCTTATCTCAATGTGCTTAGTCCTTGAATGTTGAATTAGATTTTTGGTCAGGCATATGACACTAACATTGTCACACCTACTAAGGATCTTATGAAGCTCTAAGCTATAATTTATAAATTATAGCTTAAATTAACATACTTGAGCATAATAACTAGTGGCCACCACATATATCGCATCGACAATTGATAATTGTGTTTTAGTATGTGTTTTTTTAAGTGGTTTGCGTGTGTTTCTTGCATAATAGGTTGTTATTATTGTATTTTAAAACTTATTTTGTGTGTTTTTGTTTAGTATAATTTTAATTATTAATTTGTTTGTGTTTAGGATTAATTTGAAGTAAGTTTTGTTTATGTAAGTCTTTTTATTTTTGTTTGTGTTTTATTATTTAATTGTTAATTTTAGGTTAGAATTAAAATTTATTGGTGTATTTATTTATTGTGTAGGGTAAATTAAATTTAAAAATTAAAGTTGAAAGGAAGAAAAAACAGAAAAAAGAAGAAAAAAAGTATGAAAGGAGAGAAGGGAGGCCTAGACTGCGCAACCCAGACCGTTCCAGCCTTGCTTAGACGCTTGAACCCGCGCCCCAGTCCACCTGCCTCCAGCCCCAGACGGGCCTGGCCTGCTCCCCTGATGCCAACCCACCTCCTGCTTGCCTAGCCCGCGCTCATCCCACCAACAGCCCGTCCATGCCCCAAGCCCGCAACCCTCCAGTCCACCTGCCAAGCGTAGCCCACCAGCTAACTCGAGACACCCAGTGCCCCCTAACTTGCGTCACCATCCGCCTGGACCAAGTTTGCACCAGCCCGTAACTCACCTTTGGATCCAAGCCCCAGCTGCTCCAAGCCCGCGTCCCTGTGCGCCCAAGCCTGTGCAAGCCCAGATCACCCTTGGCTCGCTTCCTTCTGCAGCTGACCTGCGCCCCAACCTACTACTCTAGGCCTCAGACTAGACCCGCCAACCCATCTGTGCCAGCTACTGTCTTGACTTGAGCCTGCCAAACCGGCCTCCTTCACAAGCCGCCTAGGCCGTACTCTCCTGCCTTGGACCAGACCTAATCCACCAGCAGCCCATAGACCCAGCCACACCCAAGTAGACGGACCCCCCCAGATCACACAAACAGCCCTACACACAAAAATAAAGGGTTTCGGATAGAACTAATATAAAAAAGAGGGGACAGTAATTAAAAACAGAGGGAAGGGCGGAAAAAGAAGGAAGGAGCAGACATAACAAAAGATTGGAGGTGCAGAGAACAGCATAGGAAGGAGGCGATAATTTCAAATAGAAAATAAGGAGGAGGCGCAAACAAGAAAGAAAGAGGAACAACACATAGAAATTAATCATCCAAGCTTCCTCTCCAAGCCACCAAACTTCAAAAGTTCTTTCAATATTTATTTATTTTTCCAGATTTATTTTGCTTTTATTTCTTATTTCTTATTTCTTATTTATATTATATTATTTTATATTTGGAAAAATATGGATATGATTGAACTTATTTTTGTTATTATGTGTGACTAAAATATTTTTAGGATTTGTTGTTTGAATTATTTGGGACCCTTTGGTTACTAATTTAATTTTAGGAATATTTGTGTTGTTTATTGAGCTTAAACCCTACAATAAATTGAGAGAGTCAGTTGGGTAATTTGTGTTAGATGTATAATGAGAGTTGGCATTTAATAGACCTATAGACAACAAGGTCTCGATTTATTAGGAAGAGGTTTCGATAAATTAATATACTGCCTATAGGATAGCTTCATAACTACTTAAATGTTTACGAAAGGCTTTGCATGTCGAGAGATCCTAAAGTTAATCCTAGATTATTTAATTAATGCCATTTAGTTACACCTTGAGAGAGGGTAGCTAAAATATTAGGAAATTTTGGGCCAAATATGAATTAGATCAATTAATCAAAGGGAAACAAATAAGGATAACATGAAGTCCTATTTTTGAATTTTGATTTTTCTCCAAATTTTAGTTTGCAGTGTTTGCGATTGGTTATATTGCTCGCTCTTACTTCCAAATTTGTTTGCGTCTCATTTATTTATTTATATTTAATTTTTTAAATTAATTTCTTAAACAAAGTGCAAACCAAATTAATAGAGTGTCTAGATACAATCCTCGTGGGTTGATATCCGTTTTTTACTACAAGTACGACCCGTATACTTGCGGTTTTAAGCGTAAAACTAGTTGTTGTTTTTTTTTTAAAATCAACAAAAATTGGCAAAGTTATCAAATTTTGATTCTTAATAAACCAAAATACTAATGCATTACTTAAAAATTGACAAGTATCAAATGTATTCTTTCTATAAAAAAGATTACTGACATATTTTGCATTGGAATAGGCATCCAAATCTATAAGTGCATTCCTATGATACCATAATTATAATGGTATTTTTTCATTCAAATATGATAGCACCTTAGTTATATATATTAAGGCATGTTTTTGTAATAATTATCCTAGGTTTGAGGGATATCTTCATATGATTTGGGTGCATATTGGTTTATTTATGAAAAAGACATTATTGAAGTTGTTTTAGATTATTCTTTGTTTTTTTATAGGATTTAGTAAGCATTAGGAGTCACTTTTAGAACTATAAAAGGTGTGAAATCAATTTAAAGACTTAGAGCATCATGTTATGAAGTTCCACACCAGTTTTCTGGTCAAATGATAAGATATGAAGGATATATCAAGAGAAGAGCAAGATAACCTTCAACAAGCACCGATTTTGATATAGGTGACTTTGATGATATATTAGGAATACGTCCCAAGCTCATATAGGTATGAAATTTTATAATGTGCAAGATCATCATGTAAGGAGCCTTCAAATCAAATTTCATGGCTATTGGAAGTGTATAGAAGGATGGAGCAGAATAAGCAAAGAAAGGCAGAAGCTGTTAGGAGATCTATAACTTGAGCCAGAACCCAATACCTGGGCCTATGCCTATGATATCTTAGCAGAGGATATCATCGATAAGACCCACGGAAATGGGTCTAGGCTGTGGGTCCTACGTGGAGCACTTTTTAAATAACCCTTATAGGGTTATTTTCTTAATTCCTTTTGCCTCTAAACACCATAAGGAGCTACTAAGAAAGGGTTTTAAGGCTTTAGACCATCTCTAAAGGATCTTTACTCAATTTAAAGGAAAAGAAAGATTCCAATACAAGAATTAATGGTCCAAGACAAAGATTCACATCAACCATCATTAGGGAGTCAAAAAGATAGATTGAATCAACATGAGCTTTTTTTTCTCTTTCTCTTTGTTGATTGTTTTTGTGATTCAAACAATGATTAGGAACTAACTTTTCATTAGGATTTGGGCTTTTTATAAACTCTAGGATGTAGTATTTATCGTTTGTTCTTGATTTAGTCTTGAATTTTTAGATTTTATATTAGGATTTTTTTTTGGATTTTAACGACAATGTTTATCGAATGTTATGCGAACATAAACGTCAATTTCAATGTTTTGATTTGTGTGTGATTGATTAAGAGCTAATTGAATATGTTTGATTGAAACATCCAATCGTTGCATACTTTAGAATCACTCCATAAATAATACATCTTGCATGAAGACCTAGAGATAGGCTTACATAAGATGTCCGAGTTAGGTGTGAGCTTAGCCAAAACAATAGGTTCTATAGAACGAGATAATGCATTTAATCAATAGAGAAGGATAAATAGAAATTTAGCCTAATTTATTAAGTTTAATATGATTGAACAAATGGAGAGAGTGTGCGGTTTACATACGGGAATCTACAGTCTAATAAATATGAAAATTAAGTTAAATCAAGATGAACAATGAATACATACACATCCTTGAGGGATTAATCACTTGAACCCTAAATTCAGCATTAGTGTTATCTTTTTTGAGTTTGGTTAAGAAATTTACCTTTTTTTGTTTATTAAATTTTCTTTATCAAACCAATCAATCTCTTTGAATCTTATTAAGCTAGATAGTTTAGATAGAAACTAACTAGTAATACTAGTCCTTATGAATTCGACCTTGGACTCACCTTAGCGATATTATACTACGATAGGTACACTTGCCTAGTTGTGTGTTGTGATATTATTATTGTTTTTCTTGGAAAATTTTAATTAAAACTTAGGCACATATCAACATACCTTAAAATATGCATAACTACTAAAGTTGAGACTTTTTAGGACTTGATTGGAACTAGCACATAGACAAACATTCAATATTGATTGGAACCTAGTACATAAACAAACATTAAACATGATGACAGACTTACTTGTAGTAAGGTATAATAAACTAACCACTAAACATGATGTCAGACTTACTTGTAGTAAGGTATAATAAACTATCTATCATACCATTATACAACTTAGCACCTACGAGCTTTCCTTCCTCATCTTTATTCAACTTAGTAACACTTATAGGGGTTCTTAATGGTTTGGCTTAGTCCATTCTAATCCTTTTGAGAAACCTCTTAGTATTCTTGGCTTGAATAATGAAATTTTTTTCTTTCATTTACCTAATTTGCATGTAAACAAAGAAATTAAGCTCTCCCATCATACTTATCTCAAACTCTTTAGTCATATAATTAGAAACTTTCTTACAAAAAGTTTCATTAGCGGTATCGAATATAATGTCATTAACATATATTTGAAAAATTAAGGTATCATCATTTTCCTTTTTTGTCCAGAGGGTTGTATCTACCTTACTTTTTGAAAAACCATATTGAAATTGGAATGCATGTAGCCTCTTATACCATGCTTTAAAAGCTTGTTTTAAACTATATAAGGCATTTGAAAGTTTATACACATGGTTAGTGCATCATGGTTTTCAAAATTGAGAGATTGTTTTACATAAACTTCTTCATGAATCAAACCATTAAGGAATGTATTGTTCACATCTATTTGAAAAAGCTTAAACCCCATGTATGAAGAAAAAGCCAATAATAATCGAATGGCCTCTAATTATGCAATGGGTGAAAAGTCTCCTCACAATGAATTCTCTCTACTTGAATATAACTCTTTGCCACTAATTTAGCCTTGTTTCTCACAATATTGCCGAAGTCATCAAGTTTGGTTCTAAACATCCATTTAGTACCAATAATTTGATGATCATTTTGTCTAGATACTAATGTCCAAACCTTGTTTCTCAAATTCTTTTAACTCCTTATTTATGACCAAAACTCAACTTTTATCATTGAGAGTTTCATCTATGGTCTTAGGCTCTATATGATAAATAAAAGAAATATGAGACAAATTTCTAAAAGATGATCTACCTAGCAAACCTCTTTTCACATCATCTATAACTTGGTTTTACTTAAACCTCCAATCCCAAGGAAATCTCCTATCCTTGTTTTCACCCTTTCTTGGTTTAAGAATGAGTTCACTAGGTGTAAGAGGGGTGTCTAGTTTATCCTTTTTTTTATTCTTCTAATCTAACTTCTCCGTATTCTTAGACAAACATATATCAACATCTTTAACATTCTTCTTCATTTCAAAGGAATTTAATTAATCAAATAAAACTGCAAAGTCTCCTTAATCATGAAATTTATTTTATTAAGAACATTATATGCTCTATTACTTAAAGAATAACCTAAAAAAATCCCTTTATCCATTTTTGCATCAAACGTACCTAAGTTATCCCTAGTGTTCAAAATAAAGTGTTTATGTTCTTGCGTTGGTTAGGTAACTTAAAAATTTTTTATCATTTTTTAAACGTTTTTATTTTGAAAACCAATGAAATTTAGGCAAGTGCACCTACGCAAAAGTAACAAAGTGGAGTAAAATTAGGACTCTGAATGTCAATCCCATGAGAAAAATAGTTAATTACTAGGTTAATTAGATTACAATTATCTAGGAAAATCTAAAGAAATTGATTAAAACCTTAAAGTTGCTAAACTAGTCCAACTTGGCTTAAACACTTCGAAAATGATTTTTAATTACTTTAAAAATTTTCTAAAAATTACCAAATGTGAATTTTAGCTGAGGATTAGATGATTGATGATTTAATTAAGCTTTAAACAAATTTAAGAGTTGGTTAGAGTTCCTTCACAAAATAAAAAAAGGTTATGGTTAAGACTTTGCTTTATCTCCATTTAACTTAGTTTAAAGTTTGGTTGTGCTTTAAATCTAGTCAATGGACTTTAATTTCAAGAAGGTTACCTCTAGATTTTTAAACTCAGAACTCTAACTCTCATAGAAAATCAAAGTTTGGTCATTCATTGATTAATTTGTATTGCTTATTGATTTTTCTATCAAATTAAGATAATTTCTCAAGCTTAATTTATCTTAAACTCTAATCCTAGGTGGCCAACCCCAAATTAGAGCTTTTAACCCTTCAATAAACAAAACTCAGATCGTATAACATGTCTCTAAGCTCTTTTAAATCATACAAACACTAATCCTTAGCAATGAAAATGATTTAGCCACACATTTTGATTAAAACATACAAGATATACACTTTAAGAAACATGCCTTGATAAATATGAAAATATGATTTATAAAATAAAGTTTAGAGGTTAAAAAATATCCAATGAAGACTATTAGATGTATCTTGAACTCCCAACTTGATTCTAGACTCCAACAAAGCTATAATCCATCAAGATATTGAGGAAAATGCAAAGATCATTCAAGGATAAAAACATAAGAACATAACTTTGATTAATCTAAAAATATGAGCAAATGCATAAGTATTCAGAGTTAGAAACCCCCTTAATGTGATTTATAAACTTAGAAATATGTCTTGAAAACAAGTGTGAATGATTAGAAACTCATAATACAACGTTAAATTCGAACAGTTGGTGTTTAAAGCCTATGAACTAAGGAAGAGCAAAGGAGGAGTTTTTCTTTAAAAAAATGTAGATCTAATTCTCTCTATCTGATTCGACTCTTGTTTTTTTTCTTGTATTTTGCAGGTTCTCTAGACTCCCACTTGACACTAGAAGACAACAACATTAATGAATATCACAACCAAGCCATAATTGTGGAGATTTAGAGAAGATGTTATTGGCTGCTTCATCAACGGAGGGCTAGCCAATGCATAACAGTGGGTTGTATACCGTCATTGATAGTCGAATGTTGACTTCTTCACCTTAGGAATGATCATCCTGAAATGACACCCTATTCATCCTTAACCTTGGGGCTGTTGACCTACGTTAATGGTCCATATTTGAGTCAAACTTTGATCCTTTTGCACAATTTCTCCAACTTTGGTCTACATCTTGCAAATTAAACAAATAAATGCATAACTTATCTAACTAAATATATAATTAGGGCATAATTCATCAATTAATCAATCAAAATGCAATCAAATTGGCCCTTAACAATTCCCCCACAATTAAGCATTTGCTTGTCCTTAAGCAAATTAGTTCATCATTAATTTCATAATAGGATATAAAAATAGGAAAATCAATTAAAAATTAATAACACAATTATTGAAAATGTTTTTTTCCATCCTACAAAAATAATGATGCATGAAAATGATATAGAATTAATTAATCATATCAAATCATAAATGCATTTAAATCATTTCATTCTTTTTCAATCTTCAACCTAAATCTCAAAAATCAATTCCATATGTAAAAGGCAAATACACTGAGTTTAATGCATCATCTTTTCGACACTTTCACATCCTTTAAGTAATTTAATTCATAAGTAATTAATCACATAGTTAATTAAATTCGTAAGCAGTTTAGTTGAGAAGTCATTTTAGTCTTTTTACGCGAAGGTGAACATTTTGTTGTGAATAACCTCCGGTTACTCAACTTGAGTCACATTAACTCAACCAACTATTAGACCTACTCATAACTTCAACCTTATACATATATATACATTACTCTCTTCTTTTTCTTCTTATTTATTTATTTATATTATTTTCCCTCTTTTTTCATTTTTTCTTTATATATATATATAAGATTAGAAATTAGAGGAGTGGATTCTATTTACTAATTTAACTTATTAAGTAATTAATGATAATTTTAATTATTTTTTATTTTGGGGTTAATTCCGATTCTTTTTCATTTTTCGTTGAATGATAAAAGTGCCTTAACAGAGGTTACAAAATTACTCAGGAAGTTGCATTTTATATATCAAATATCATTATAATCATCAAATATCTGTCATATAAATAATGAAATGAATTAAAGGCATTTAGTCATTAATAGTCAGAATTAATCATATAACATTTCAAATTATCAAAATAATTGAATTCAAACGAAAGCGTAGACAATAAGAAGGATCAAAATTGAAAATTGTTTCCATAATTTATAGACTATGATGAAATTGATGATAAATCAAATTACTGTTAAATAAGAAAAACTTAAGTATATAAACCAATATGATCCCTCCCCCAGACTTAAACTAAACATTATCCTCAATGTTTAATAAATATATTGAAAAGCATAATGTAGGAGAGTAAGGAAAGAAGTAAACCCTTTGATATAGATTTGAAGATATGTTGTTGAATTTATAGGAACTAAAACAACCAAAAGCAACAAACATAGAGAATAGCAAAAGAATGCTCCACTTATTTAAATATGTAAGCCAAATAAAACCAAGGAGCCACAGTACATTAAAAATGTGGGAATCATATCTTAAACAAAGCATAAAAACAACCTATACTATGAAACTGAAATGAAAACACACTAAAACAAAACAAACAAACCAAAGGTCCAAAAACAAACTGTCTGAATAACCAAAATAACTAAGAATCAAGACTATCCCTATCTCGAGCTCTTTGATGCTCCTCAAGTCATGCTAAGTGTGAGTCCACTCCATCTAAATGAAGGTTAAGCGCATCAAAACAAGCATCCATCAAGCCATGCAAATTAGAGTTCTCTAAATAAAGTCGAAACTCCCTAGTGGTCAAAAACGTCATGAAACTAACCATAGGATCATCAGTATGAAGGTGGAGGTGGTATGATAAATAGAGAACGACGGGGTGGATGCACACTCTGTTTGTCCTCAAAAGAAGCCTCGTCCATAGCTCCCTCAGGATCCTTAATAGTAAGAGCAGTTGGTGGAATTGCTTATGGCTCTCACTTATGTTTCTTGCACCACTACCCTCAACTGTAAACAAAATTCCAAAGCTTAAGAAGGGCAAGATTAATCATCGTCTATTGAGAAAAATCCTCAACCTCCTTATAATCCAAAGGAACTCCTATCCCTAAATATTCTTGTCAATAAACAAGGGAAGATGAAATTCTTGGTAGGCATTTTTAGCTTGACGACATCCCATATATCAAGAATAATGAAGCCAGACAGTGGTAACCCGGGAATAGCACTTAACCCAAACATCATCTTATGCAAAACATAAATATCAACAATCAACATCTCATTTAATCCACTAGCTCAGGGCACAACATTAGAACTAATCCTGGAAACTATACTGTGCTCTCAAACTCCTAAGTTAGCTGTGATATATCCTCTGTTATTTCTTATCAAAGTTAAAGCCTCTCTTACAGCAGTAATAGCAAATGATAGATTCATAGAAATCGAATCACCACGAAAAGTATCCTTACTCTTAATGTAGACATCTCCCTCATTAGGTACTCCTAATAATATGGAAATATAATAACGAGTGCTAAGTATAGGAATACCTCACACAAAAGACTAAATCTCAATCATCTCGGACTCAGCCTTATCCTTGAGGTTCGCATAGAACTCACGAACCAAAGTAGGGTAGAAAGGCCCCAAAAAAGACACAATTGGCTCCCATCCTATGCTCTTAAATTCACTAGAAAGGTTAAATTGAGCCTATCTAGATAGATCTAATGCTCTATGATGAAGTCATTCATACAATGCAATTGATACCAATCAAAGTTCTCCTAACGTGTGAACTTTTGATAGGAATGAATTTTGTTATATTTTTATATGTTATTTCATTTGAATTCATTCCTATTTTTGCGTTAAATTTCTCATTTTGTATTCCTATTAATTTTTCATGTAGATATAAGGATGGAATACAAATATAAGATGAAAGCTTGAAGTTTTAGAAGCAATTGGAGAATAAAGCCAAAAGATTTTTCAACTTAGAATCAAAGAAAGAAAAATAATAAAAACAAGTTTAAAGAGTCCATCAAAACAACACTACACAGGTGCATTTTGAGAGCAAGATGAAGAAAGAAAAAATAGATTGAAGCTTGAAGTCTTGGCAACCACTTGAAGCATTAAATGGCAACAACATTAGAGCTCCCCTAACTGTCTAGAATAACATCAATTAGGCTTTGTGTCTTGGCATCTTATGGCAACACCATATGCATGGAAGAGGAGAGTTTTAACCAGCCAATGAGGAGCTTTAACTTGAAGTCTTGGCAGCTAATGTGATAAGAAGGGAGCAGAACATTTGGAGCTTCCTTTCTCTCCAAAATGACAGCCCATTTAGACATGAAGAAAGGCTGGAAATATATCATACTTGTTCCTTTTTTCGACATCACATGGGACAAAAACTTCTTGGAGAGGATAGCCTTCTATAGCATGAAATGGTAGCCAAGGGAAAGCCACCAAAACGTCCTGAAGAAAGGATCAAAACGTAGCCATGATAGCTAATCAAAATGACTAGCTTCATATGCTTAGACAACACGTGATTACTCATCCAAATTGACAGCTCCTTGACACTAAATGGAAGGGTGGTGGGGAATGATATAAAATATGGGTTGATTCTTGACTTAAAAGTAACAAAAAACCTATAGGGAAAGAAGCTAATAAGCTAGCGCACAAAAAATCACAAAAGGGGCAGAGACATATACAGACAACAAGGAGGGAAACAAGTGAAGACGTTTACAACTGGCCTTGGGAAGCTTTGCTTGGACAAGTGGCTTGCTTTCTTCCTTGGAAAGAGACATTATTCATGAAGGAGCTTGGAACTTTCTCCTTGGTCAAGATATTCTACTGCTACACAAAGGAATGAAAGAGCTTTCTTTGGTCAACAAATTTGGCTGCACCCTTAATTTGTCTCATTTCCATTTGTTCTTGCTTTTAGCTTTAGCTTTCTCTTGTTTTCAATTGTCAACTTCAAATTTATGTTAGCTTGTTCGAATTTTAGTTTAATTTCACTCCATGTCTGAATGTTTAAGGTTCTAGATTAAGTTTTCATAGTTTTCTAGCTTTTATTAATGTCTTTCTTTCAGGAATGCTTAGTTAGTTTCTTATAAATCTATAGCTTAATTTCTTATCAATGTATGAACCTTGGTTTATTTTTTGAGAATGTTGCTTTTTAATTTTATTTTTCTAGCCTTTGTTAATATTGTTTAAGGTTTGAGTTTTATAATTTCAGATTTGTTTTGATTGAATATTAAATAGTTTGAAAATTTATTTCATAGGGTTTCATTTATCTTTAATGTGTTTGGTTCATTTATATTCAGTAGTTAGTCTTTATGCATGTTTTTAGGCTTTGGTTCATTAAATTTCAGTTTTTGCTCAATTTATATAATATAGAATTTGCGTTTAGATTGTCAAATTAAGTCTTGGTTAATTAAGTTTTAGTTAATTACTCATTAGTTTAAGTAACATAAGTTTGCATTAAGTAAAGTGTTGAATTTCGATTTCTTAGATTAGTTATTAATTTTCCAGGTTTTGTTTTGATTAATTAAGTATGAATTATGTCCATTTAATCTTTTTTTTAAGTAGTTTAAGCATGTGTGACTAGTTTTCCTAGGGATTTGGAGATATTAGAAGGATGAAGGGATGAAAATTGTGAGAATGGAGTTGAATTTATACTTAATTTGGTGCTTGTATGTCTAGGTTAGTTTGGGACTTAGATTAAATGTCATGAATTAAGAGTTGCTTCTAGGCTTGATCACCCTTTATGTAACATCATATTCTAAAAGCTAGGGTTAAGCGTGTGATATATAATAATCCATAGCGATTCTCGAAAGTAGCAATAAGTTAGTTGAATTTGTTAGGATACTTAATCAACTAACCTAGGGTCCCATACCTTTAGTTTACGCCTTTTGAGCTTATGAGTAGGTGGCCTAAGGTAGTAATTCCTTAGTACTTAAGGCGTCTTCAGTATTAAATCTAGAGAGCTTATTCCAGGTTATAGATTGGGATATGGGCATTTCTAGAGCTTATTAGATTTGTCTAATTTAGAGGAATTGAGGGATTGAGAGCTTATTCGAACCTATAGGCTAGCACCATGACTAGAGTACCTCTTATTTAGATTCAAGGATCAATGATCATACTGAAATCCTGAAAAATATTATAACCCATTTCCTTGCTATTGTTATTAATCTTGTTTAAATTTTTTTTGAGTTTGTCTTTCGTTTGTGTTCATTGCATCTTAGCTTATTTCACTTTCATCACTTCAGGGTGTTTTCTTTCCTTTTTCTTATAACATTTGAAATAGCATTTGCATCCCAACTCTCTGTGGTTCGACCTTAACTCACCATTACTGCATAGTTTGGATAGTTAGGAATTTATTATTTGATAGCTTGTGATGAGCTCATCAAATTTGATGGATCATATGCTAATATCTTTCTTGGTACTGCCATTAAAATAAAAAATGTTTAATAAACATGCATAAAAAAGTTGAAAAATGTTAGGAAAAATCAGAAAATTTTTCAGCGAAGGTCACTGGAATATTCTCTTTTGACTAGAATATTCTTGATTTTCCAAAGACATTAATATTGAACAAAATTGGTATCAATTGAAAGTAATGAAATTCTGAATACAATGATACTAAAACCTAATCAAATGGAGGTCTATATCAAGAGAAAATTGACAAAAATGTACCTTAAGGGATGAATAGTAATTTGGACAGTTTTGAGCAAGTTTTGGAAAATCTATTGATTTTAGAATGATTTGAGGCTAGATATTTGTAGAGGATAGAAAATGTGACAAATAGACACAAAAACACATAATTTGGTTGAGAAATGAGAAAGTTATAAGGATTTGAAAGTAAGAGGGATAAGTAGGGTTTTAAAAAAAAGAGGGAGGTTGAAGATGATGAATAGTGAAACACTGTAGTATTTGTCACAGAATCACCCTTCAACAGTACCCTAATCATCCTATAATGATGTCGTTATAGGATGATCAGCCTGTTGTTAATGCTCTAGAATTGAAGGATCAATGGCGGGTTGCTCATCCATCAAAGATAGGCTCCTATACCATTATTGATGGTTTACCCACTCCTTAACAAATCCAATTTTAATCCAATTTCACCTAAAAAATCCTTCTAACTCAAGTCTTAATAACATCGAGTGCATTATCCAACAATTTGCTTCAGAATTAAACCTAAAAACACTTCTACATCCAAATTAAACACACCAGTTTAAAGGAATTATAAGGAAAACACATTTAACTTAAAATACTTATTGTAAAACATATGTAAAAAGGCTTCAAACTTTAAATTAAGGTCCTAACACACAAAATAAGATAAAAACACACAAATTCCTATATAACAAAGAGAATTGCTAGTCAATGAGGATTAAAAAGTGAAAGAGTCACAACAGACTCATCAACTTGACTAAGCATGTACAGTTTTACTCTCTGGCCATTTACTTTGAATGTTGTGTAACCGTTGGTGCCTTCAATCATTTCAAATGGATATACCTTGATCACATCATAAGGGTCATTTCATCTTGACCTCAATTTCCCTAAAAATAACTTTAACCTTGAATTGTACACTAACACTTTATCACCAACTTTGAGTTCCTGTCGAATAATATGCTTATCATGCCACTTCTTTACTCATTCCTTATATAGTTTAGAGTTATCATACGCTTCAAGGAGAAACTCATCCACCTCATTTAATTGAAAAATCCTTTCTTCTCCAACCTTCCTTAAGTCAAAATTCATAAAATGAATAGCCTAATAGGCATGATATTCCAACTCAACTGGCAAATGACAAGCCTTACCATATACCAATTTGTAAAGAGACATTCCAATGAGCATTTTATATGTAGCTCGATATGCCCACAGTGCATCATCCAACTTCATTGACTAATCTTTTCTTGAAGAGCTAACAATCTTTTCCAAGATTCTTTTGATTTCTCGATTGGATATTTCAACTTGGCCACTAGTGTGAGGTTGGTAAAGTATATCAATCTTATGGGTGACACCATACTTTGAAAGGAGGGAATCAAATTACTTATTGAAAAACTGCTTACCTCCATCATTAATAATGGCTCTCGATGTCCCAAATCTAGTGAAAATGTTCTTTTTAAGAAAGTGAATGTTGTTCGTTGGTTGAATGATTAAAAATGGGTGTTCTTTAAACCGATTTTACTTTGAAAACCAAAATGAAATTAA
>JAOXYD010257474.1:0-15982 GCA_028565735.1 Pinacopodium congolense
TGCCTTAAACAAAGTGAATTCAAGTTGTTAGGTGTCTAGATTCAATCCTCGTGGGATCGATATCAATTATACTATAAATTGCGATCTGTATACTTGTAGTGTAGTTAAAACTAGCAAACAATAGACCTAAACAACGCTTGATTTAACCACCATTTAGATCCCTAGAAAATATCTAAACGACAGTTCTTCATGATCTAAATGACGTTGTTCAAGTGCTACATAGATCGCCATTTAGATCTCTGTCAGCAGCTCCTTTACTCTTATTTACTCAAATTCTTCTCTAAACTTTGCTTTTCAATCCAAAACATGTATCAATACATCCAACCTATCATTCAGTACAAATCGAACACAAATTGAGCATTTTATCTTGAAAATAGGGATGAAACGTATGAATTCAACACAATATAATACATCCCCATCAATAACCAATTAGTTGGCTTTAAAATTACATGTATAAAATTATATTTTATTTAATAAAAAATATTCTTTATCCTTATAATTTTTTTAATCATATTTAGTAATTATTTATAAAGATAAAATTCTTGTAATCATTACTGTGCATTTAAAAATTATGATGAGATTATAATTATGATATTTAAATTATATTTTTATATTATAAGTAAATTATTTTTAGTTGTAATTTCATTAAGATGGGGTATTAATAAAATGGTTAGACTAGTACACATTATATTTTTTTTATGAAGTAATCAATCTCTTAGATTAAAGTGTTGAGATATTTAAACAAATGTGCGAATACTTATTAGAAAATAAGTTCACTGAACTGACTCGATTGTGAGGATTTTGAATGGAATATTATTTTTGTATCTATGAATTACTTCATTATGATGATTGTATAAGTAATCCTTAAACTTGAGATTCTCAAAGTTATCTCATATAAGAATTATTTTGTCTTAATCTACATATAATCTATTCTATATAGTAGTTTAATTCAATAATAATTAGATATAGTATAAATTATATAAAGATAGTTAATTGAATTAATAAAGGATTCGTCACCTTAAAATAACTAAGAAGAATGTTCCCTTATTCTTAATGATTTAGAAATTTTCTTATTAGAGTGAATTAAAATTTTAAAAAATTATTTTCAAATTTCAGTTATAAATCATTTACTAATTAGTAAGAATGAACATGATTGGATTGTTTGGAGGACTCTAATTTCACACTCTAATTCTAATTATAATATTAGATAACAAAATAATTAAATTATACATTATAACCATGTACAGACAGGTTAAGTCAAACTACTTTAACATTCCTAATATTTGAGTAATCATGACATGCTGTTAGATGTCAATCATGATATATAATCATAAAGTATTAAATTTAAAAATTAAAAATAAAATCGAAGGAGTGTTATTTTATCTAATTCTAATTATAAATTAGAATTATAATTTATAATCATTGTCAATATATTAAAAACTTAATGGGTCATACATAAAATTTTATTATATGAGAGAAAAAATTAATTAAGTTGGACTTAATTATGAGATTTTAGAAACTTCAAGAATCAATATGTAATATTTAATCTTATTAAGATCAAAGAGTAATTATAACTAAAGTTTAATTTTAATTGTAATTATGATTAATTTAAATATTTTAAAAATAATTTTTTTTAATATAAAATAAAGAAGAAAGAAAGAATAGCTAGCACAATTCTTCTTCTTCCTCCTGTCAGAAGTGTTTTAAGTTCCCCTTTAGGTCGAACCTATGGATACCATTAAAGGTTGGATATTTGGATGGCTTATGGTTGATAGATCACAAGCAAGAGAAGATTCCATAGGAAAGTGAAACAGGCTTATAAAAAATATTGTTATTTTTCCTGTTCTATGTTTCAAATTAAATGTTGCATTAAAGGAGATTCCAATCTTAGTTTTCATAATAACAAAACATGATTATTACTAATGATTTGATTTATGGTGTAAGGTTTGAAAGATAGGTACATTTGTCATTAAATTAAAAGTGGGAAGTTTAGACTTGAAGACCAAAATTAAGAGAAATGCAAGATCAAATACTTTGAAAGCTTCAAGACTTTAGTTAGGTAGTTTGAACTTGAGTATAAGTTTCATTTAAAGATTCAATACTCTTAAGGGCTTAAATTGAATACATGTTGCATATAGTTTTCAAAAAGTGCATAGCCTTTCATTAGTTAAGGCAAGTTTTATGATTAAGTTAAATTGACATGTCTTTGTATTTAAAATAACTTTGGAAATGATTTGAAACTTGTATGAGTTGTTTTAAAATGAAAGAAATAGTTTAGGATTGTTAAAAAGATGCTTGAAATTAAATTTGAATTGAAAATATTTCAAAATAAGCTTAAAATGTTATAAATCAAGACAATTTAAGTTTTTGGTTTCAAATGACAAGTTTGGATTACAAAAAATGACTTAAGGGAACTTTTTAAACTTGGTTGAGAAAACTTTAAGTATTTAAAATGGTTGAAAGTGTTTTGGGAATGTGTTTGAAAAAAGTTTGGAAACATTTAGTTGGGTTTTCTGTTGAGTGGTCGATCACTACTTGTGAACCAATATAAGTTTTGCTCTACAATGACATTCCATTGTTAACAACATTGATGTAGTGTCTTATCCTTGTAATCAAGTATTATGTTGAACCAAGGGTTAGCTCTACCTTTGTTTTGATGATGAAAAATAGTTTTTCTAATGTATTTGTGGAGTTTATTGTATTTATTGACATATGTTTATTGGAAACAAGTCATAAAGTGTTTGATGAAGACTTGAATACATGTATTTTGAGCCTTAATGATAAGCAACATATATGAAATACATAAAGTATGTTAGAGATGTATAAAGACTAACGTAGATAGAAGAGAAGTCTTGGATGTAAACTTTAAGATTGAAGGTAGAAGATTAAGTTGAAGAGTATAATTTGATATGTTTAAGTGCGAGTCACTTCGTAAGTCTTCTCTTGGTTTTACCATGATGTTAAAAGGGTTCAATCATGTATTTGCATTCATGTATGTTGAATATATGATGCAAAATTAAAAGGTGTTACTTGTGCTTGAAGTTTGTGAAACCTCTTAATGATTGGGTTAATGTCTTACATAAATATAACTATTGATTAAATTGGTTAAGAGTTAAGTGAATGAATAAATTTGTTGATTAATGATTTGGTAATTTGGTCAATTTGGTATAACTTAAGAGATAAGTCATGTATGTTATGAAATTGTGATTTGGATAAAGATTATTTGAATTAGAGTTTTATAAATTGAATTATTTGTGTTAAGTTTGTGAAAATTGTGTTAGAATATGTTTGGTTTTGATTAAAATGTGTTAAATTGAGTTAAGAAGTGAATTGGATTAAATTTGGATGTTTTTTGGCTTGTTTGGGCTGGAGGAGTCTTAACCATTATAAGGTCGATCGACTGAATGAATGAATTGGTCGACCAATAATTGGTTAACCGACTTATGAGTTTGGTTGATCTAACTTCATGAAAATGTAACAGTAACATATAAACAACTAGTTTTGTAATGTTAAGGGACATTGGCAACAGTAATATAATAGGTATATTGAGATTTTTTGGTTTAAATACGTATTATTTTTGTAGTTTTTGCATCCAAGAAACATAGAAAGTATTTATACATTGAGATTGAATATTCTTAAGTGTACTTATGGGTATTTTTGTTGTGAATTTTTGTTTATTTTAGTGTTGAGTTTAGTTGTGCATTCATTCTTAAGTTTAGTGTCAGCCCTTATACACCTTGGTGGATCAAGAGTAACAACTTACATAAAGTGTGATTATGAAAAGGGTGGAAATTGTGAGTGAATTATTGTAAGGGTTATTCTTAAGTCTTGAAAAAGAAGAGCATTGTAAGGTTATCCTTTAGCCTTAAAAAAAGGAGTGGTAGATTATCCTTTAACCTTAGAAAAGAGAGTGATAGATTATTTCTTAACCTTGAAAGGAAGAGTGAAAGGTTATTCTTGAATCTTGAAAAAGGATTACATTACTAACATTGTATTTATTTTGGTTGCAATAGTACAAAAATATCATTAGTGATGTTGGAAACTAGATGTAAGGGCAAATGAACTGCTCCAAATTAGAATAAATCGTTTGTGTCTCTCTTCCCTTACTCTTTTATTTTTATGCATTTATTTTATATTTTATTGTTATTATTTAATTCAATAAATTAAAATTTTTGTTTAACTTCCGCCTTTAAATAAATTGGTAAAAGATTATGTTAAATAATTTAGAAGAAATTTTTAATACCTAATTTACTCCTTCTCCTTTAGGTGTTATAGAGGCCTAACATGTTATTTTTCAATGCATTAACAATGGTTATATACTGCACCTTTTCGGGGTGCCATTATAGGCATCTCTTTGCTGAAGATAAGTAATGGTATATAACAGTGTCGTTGTGGTCCATTGTTATGCACACTATTAAATGAATAACGATTAGTTTTTGATAAATAAAGACTAGTTTAATATGCATTATGGCTAGTTTGATGAACTAGTAAGTATTTGAGCTTGGAAACACTATAAATAAGAGGTCTAATGGTAGTTAAACAATATTTATGAAGGTTTAATGTATTTTTTAGTATCAAAAGTAATCAAAGCTATCATTTGAGTTATTTTTGGACATCCTTTATCAAATCTTATGTTATTAAGTTAAAGTTTTGGCTTTTGTGTTTTCAATCTAACATATTTTATTTTTTTCTTTTCATACATATCATTCTTCTTAGAAACCTTGTGAGCCCGTTGACTGTTAAATTTTTCAAGCAAAGTACTTTTGAAGTGTAATTTGTTTATAAAGGGGCTTTTTGGATATTATTAAGTTAGGATTAATTCAAAGAATACTCTTTACCTTTCAAAAGATTTGTTCAAGGTTACTCTTCACCTTCACCAAAGAAAGATTTGATTTAAGAAGATTTTGAAAGCTCTATAGTACTCAAGAGGGAGATGAATTAAGTGTTTAAAAAATTTTCTTCAAAACTAAACAACCTAAGCCATCTAATTCAATTTCAACTGAATGCAATCACTAAACTAAAATTTAACCTATATAGAATGTTATACTTATGCTAATATTAATCAAATTCAACCAATTATCAATCAAACACAATATTTCATATATTTTAAGAGAGAAAGGAAGAAGGGTCCAAGAATTTATAGACATTAAGATAAATCACTTAGGCCTATTCCCTCCCAGCACACTTAATGTTGGAATTTTTAATTATAACAATATTACTTAGGGTGAAGAGTAATCCTTACAACTTATTCTTTCCATAAAGGGAATGAAGAGAAACTTTTATAATTTTTCTTTCTACAATTGAGGTGAAGAGTAACTTAACAAGAAGGGGAAAGAGTGACCCACGCAATATTTTTTTATATAATAGGTGAAGATGAACCCAATACAAGCTTACTTAAATAAGTAAAGAGTAATCCTTACATCTTCTTCTTTTCACAAAGGAAATGTAGAGAAATATTTACAATCTTTCTTTCTATAAATGAGGTGAAGAGTAACTTAATAAGAAGCGTGAAGAATAACCCACACAATCTTCTTTATGTAATGGGTGAAGAGAAACCCGATACAATTGTATGTAAGTAGGTAAAGAGTAATCCTTTAAATCAAGACCAAAATTCAATAATTCTAACTTTCAAAATAACCCCCCAAAAAATCACTCTTTCAACTTCAATTCAAGCTCACCCAATTGACACAATAGCTTGATAAAAACAGTACAAGAAAGGACTTTTTATGCAACCAATGCATAACTTGTTGCATTCTCTAATGCTTATCCTATACAATTCATGACATAAATCTATTCCAAATCATATTCAATAACAAAAGAAATTTAAATCTTCTTTGTTTAAGGTGAAAAGTAACTTATGAACAATCTTTTTGATGGTAAAGAGTAGCTTGTATCAAATCTAACAACTAAGATTTGAAAAATCGAACCAGACTGATAAGTTCGACTCCGTTTATTGATTTGGTTTCTTTTAAAATCCTATAACTTAAAACCAGCTAGTTTGACCTAATCTGACCCACCAGTCTGAGTCTTTTCAAGTCAACTCAATCCTATCCTTCTTCACTTCTTCTTCTTCTTCTTAATTTTTTCGTTCCAACCCTACTCCTCCTCCTTCTCTTTCAACTCCTCCACCTCCCTTTTCTTCTTTCTTTTTCCCCAACCCTACTCCTCTTTCTTCTTATTATTTTTATTATAGATTAAATCTATTAATTTTTTTATTTTATTCTTATATGAAATTATTTATGTATTTATTTTACAATAAATTTTATTTAAGATAATAAACATTAAAATGAAAATATTTAATATAAATTTTTAATAAAATATTAACAAAAAATAAATTAATAATTTATATATCTTATTATTTTATACCGTTTCAATACTGATTTTTATAATGGTTTTATACTAATTGAATCTCTAAACCTGAAACCTCTTCCTTTAACGGTTCAATATCCGGTCCGATTTTTAAAACATTTCTAACAACCAATACATTTAAAGTCCTCAATCAAGAACACAAATTACACTTTAAATGGTTTTTCAATGAGAACACAATAATAAAAATATTTCTGAAATTTTTAGAGATGAATAAACAATATAGCAACTCTCTTGGAACTTTAATAAACCATAAACAAGTAGATTGAAACAACAAAATTGAATTGATGGCATCCAAGAAATAAGATTAAGTAAAAAGAACATAAGTAATACCAATATTATTGTATTTCATTGTCGACCTAAAGATAAACGTTTCTAACCTTACAAAAGGCATAAAATTGACACAAAAAACATATTGGAAGCTAAATAAACCAAAAATAGAAAACAATAATTTTGAAGCACCAAAATCGGATTTAAAAAATGAAAGATCAAGATGCATGATGAAGAACATAAAACTTTACAAATTTGATGTTAGAGATTTTATAGCCTCAAATCTTAAGTAAAATTGCATAAAATTGAAAAAAAAAATGCTTTATGACTCTTATTTATGGTGCTAAGAATTAAATTGAGTTGTTCGATGTGAAAAATACCCGTTAGAGGATTAAAAAGTTGTTGAAAACCAAAATTTTTACATTCTAGAAAACTAGTCATTGGACATTATCTTGGGTTTGTATAGACATAAATGGCACCATTAATATCCCATGTTGATCTCCTCTAATAGGACTATAACGACAGATTTCATGACTATAGTAGCTCTATAACAACCCACGTTAATGTCCACCGTTAAAACACTGAAAACACCTCCAAAACTCGATTAAAATATGACCAAAATTTTCCAAACTTTTTTCTAACTTCAAATGTAATTCCTTTTATTTTTCAAAAGATTCTAAATATGGTTTTAGACATTAAAACTTATCAAATAAGTTTAAACATAAAGATATGTCTTAGTTTATAACAAATAGAATTCATTTAGAAACTTTATTTTCAAAACCAATTTTAAAAAATTCATAAGCATATTAACACCTTTCATAAACACTTTTAAAACATTTCTTTAACTCCCAATCTAGTTCAAATGAGTTTTAATTCACTCCTAAAATAATTTTAGATACCAAAGCATTCCAATTAAACTAAAATGCAACATATACCTTGTTTATGGAAATTTAAACACTTGAAAACTTTCCAAAGTTCTAAAAGTCATTTCAATGAGTTTCTAAATTTTCTAAAAATCATTTTTCATGTAAACAAATTGACTCAAATAAACTAGACATACTAAAAAAACTCTCTAAAACATTCCAATGACTTATACATTTTAAGAGAACTTCTTTTAAATAAATCAAACAATTTTCTCTTGATTATATAACTTTATACTAATGTGACATTTTAAACCGATTCCTAACATGTCAATGAAATAATCAAATTCAACTAACCACTACTACATTTATCCAAAATATATATGCAAATATTCATGCAAAAATGATATGCAAAAGTATGCCCTTTTTTTTTAGAATTGATTAAGATTAAGAAAACTTACAAGAAAGACATGCACTTAAAGATCTATTCAATCTTGATCTTCATGTCTTCAACTTTTATCCTTGATCTTCATATTGATTTCCTTATCAATGCTTATTCCATTCTTCATTTTCTTCATAAAAGCTCTTTTACCTTAGGCTCCAATACATATCATTATACAATTTATAACGACTTATCTTTCTAGCACATCAAAACTAAATATCAGAAAAAAGAATGTTTTCTCATAATTAAAATACATGAATAAAACCTCCTTTGGTTCAACATAATTGCAAACTTGTTTTTTTATTGATAGTGAAATGTCCAACAAGATTGCTGGAGGGTGGATGTAGACAACTGAGGTTATTACAGAACCATCATAAAAATTGCATGTGTATAGTTCTTAGCTTTTATCTCAATTACTATTAATTATGCATTTTCTTTATATTTATTTCATAAGAATTTTGCATAAACATCATTATAACATTTAGGTTGAATTGTGGTTTAAGGATTGCATATTAATTAAATTTATTTAGGTGGTTAGCTTTGAAAATTTTAAAACACTTGATTCACCCTCCCTTTTCGCTACCATTGGGACTTATAATTGATATAAGAGCCAGGCTCACTTTGTGAACATGTAATTTCAAATGAAGAAAAAGGTCTAGAATGGCTCACTTAATAGTTGCTATTAATTAAGAGGGACAAAATGTAAGTATAAAATCATTTTTTTGTGGCAATGACTATTTATATTAGAAGATTAGGATGAAGTTATTTGAAAATGAATGTAACCTAAAATAGTTATAATTTTTATAAAAGTACACAATCTCAAAACAATGCGTTTAGGCTTTATGTTAGGTAACGGGGTTTTACTTATGTCCATGCTCCCTGTATGCATATTTATATATCTAAAAATATATTTCATTCTTATTCTATGCTTCAGTTTTATCCAAGAATGACATATAGAGATAATAGACTAAGAAATTCATTTAGGAACAACAACTTTACGTCACATTTTAATTGTATGATGTTCTTATGGTTTGCCATTATTATAGACATTTTAGGCATGTACAAAAATTTTGTTTTGGTAAGCAAAATTGTTTTCAAAGATCATCAAAAGGTTTAGGTGGTAGAATACTATCTGACCTCAAAGGATCTAAGTTAATATGGGTACATAAAATAAAATAATTTTTTTGTATTTTAAAATTTAAAAAAAATGTAGATAATAGATGCTCTAGACATATGATGGAGGATGCTTCACAATTCATACCACTTAAAAGTAAATATGGTGGCTTCATGACATTTGGAGGCAATGCTAAGGGTAAGGTTATTGACATTAGAAAGGTTGGTAAGAATAATCATTTCATAATTGATGATGTTCTTTTGATTAATGGAACTTTTTAAATATGAGCCAATTATGTGAGTTTTAAAGGAAAAGCATGAATTATTTATAGAACATTAGATAATAGTATTGTATTTATTGATAAGAGAGAAAGAAATATTTATACTATTAATCTAAACGATCTCCATAACTATGATGTTTAGTGTTTTATGTCTAAAAATAAAGATACTTGGATGTGGAGTTAAAAGGCTAGTTCATGCAAGCATGGAGCTCATTTCCAACTTAAATAACAAGCAACTAATGAATGGGCTACCGAAGTTAAATTTGAGAAGGACAAGATATTTAGAGATTACTAAATGAGGAAGCAAACCAAAAGCTCCTTTAAGAATAAGAAATTAGTAACAACTTCTAGATCTTTGAAATTATTACATATATATTTATTTGATCCCACTAGAGTTACTAATTTAGGTGAAAAGGCATATGCATTTGCCATTGTAAATTATTTTACTAGGTTTAAATGGATAATATTTTTTACTCGTAAGGATGAAATTTTAGGTCTTTTGTAAAATTTGTAAAATGATTTAAAAATGAAAAATGCTTTATAATTGCATCATTAAGAGTGATCGTGATAGGGAAATTGAAAATAATTTATTTGAATATTTTTCTAATAAAAATGGAATTTTTCATAATTTTTCTATACTTAGAATCTCTCAACAAAATGGAGTTGTTTAAGAGAGAAAATAAAAATAGCTAGGATTATGTTAAATGAATATCAATTTCATAAATATTTTATAGTGGAAATTGTAGCTTGTACTTTTCATTTATCCAATAGGATTTACATAAGAACAACTATAGATAAAACTCTATATAAACATTGACATGAGAAAAAGCTAAAGATTAGTTATTTTAAGGTTTTTGGGTGTAAATACAACATCTTGAATACTAAGAATAATCTAGGTAAATTTAATTAAAAATAAATAAAGAAATGTTTGTAGGTCAGTCATTAATTAGTAGAGCATACAGGATGTTGAACAAGAGAACCTTGATGATTGAAGAGTCTATGCATATTGTTTTTAATGGGTCAAACCCCTTTGATGTAAAAAAGAATTTCAAAGATGTTGATATAGGCTTATCAAAAGATTTGGAGAAACTAGGCTTAGAAGAAAGAAAGAAATGATCACTAAAATACCCCACATTATTTAACTAAATGAGGGTGATAAGAAGGATAAGGGATTACTAAGAGAATGGAGGTATAAGAATGACTACCCTTCAAGCTAAATCATAAATGATGTTCAAAAAGATGTTGTTACCAGATCATCGTTTAGAGATTTATCTCATATTGCATCTATTTTTCATATGGAACCCAAAACTAATGAGGAAGCATTTAGTGATAAAAGTTGGGTTTTTCCATGAATAAATAGTTAAATCAATATGAAAGACTCCAACTTTGGACATTTGTACCTAGACCTAAAGATCACTAAATTATTAATACAAAGTGGGTTTTTAGGAACAAACTTTATGAGTTAAGCCATATTGTGAGAAGTTAAGTTAGGTTAGTAGCAAAAGGTTATAATCAAGAAGAAGTTATTGATTATGAAAAGACCTTTGCACCCATAGCTAGATTAGAGGCAATTAGGCTTTTATCTTCCTTTACATCCTATATGGGTTTTATGCCTTTTCAAATGGATGTAAAAAGTGTTTTTCTAAATGGTCTTATTAAAAAAGATATGTATGTAGATCAACCCCCTGATTTTGAAAATCATGATATACCCAACCATGTTTACAATCTTTCAGAAGCTTTATATGGTTTAAAACAAATTCTTGGAGCTTTGTATAAAAGGTTAAATTCATTTTTTTAAAATAGTTTTTTTAAATATTTCTCTTGAAAATAGTTTCTCTAAGGTAAAAGTAGATACAACCCTCTTCATTAAGAAGTAAAATATTGATATTTTGATTGTTCAAATTTTTGTTGATGATATCATTTTTTGTACCCCTAATGAAAGCTTATATAATAATTTTTCCATGTTTATAAGTAAAGAATTTGAAATAAACATCATGGTAGAGCTCAATTTCTTTCTTAGCTTACAAATTAAGCAAAAGGAGAATGGTAAGTTTCATAAATCAAGCTAAATGCACTAAGAAAGTACTTAAAAATTTTGTAATGGACCAAACTAAACCATTAGGAACACATATAAGTGTCACAACTAAGTTAAATAAAGATAAAGAAGGAAAAATAGTAGGTGCTAAGTTGTGTAAAGGTTGGATAGGAATTTTACTTTACCTTATCTTAAGTAGGTTTGACATTATGTTTAGTGTATGTTTATATAATAGGTTTCAATCAAGTCCTAAGGAGTCTCAAATTTTAGTAGATAAACACATATTAAAGTATTTATGTGGAACTACATCTTTAAGACTATGGTATTTTCATTTAGTTGGCTATTTCGATATAAATTATGTCAAAAGTTTTTTGGATAGAAAGAGTATATCTAACACTCACCAATTCTTAGGAAATGCATTAGTTTTACGATTTTGTAAAAAGAATAATTTTAGTATCTTTATCAATCTTGGAAGCAAAGTATGTAGCAATCGGTAGTTATTGTGTATAAGTGCTTTAGCTTAACCAATAACTTAGAGATTATGCATAGAGCTTAATAAGATCCCTATTAGGTATGATAACATTAGTATCACATCCCTAGCTAAGGATTCAATTCAACATTCTAAGACTAAATATATTGAGAAAAGGTATCACTTCATTATAAATTATGTGCAAAATGGAAACATTGAATTAGAAATTATCAATACCTAACACTAATTAGCAAATATTTTCACTAAACTAATGAATGAAGATATAATTTGCATGATTAGGAGAGAATTGTGCATGATTGATGGTAGGCCACTTTAAAAATTTTGTGCAATTATATGCTTTTTAACTTCCTCTGTAACAATTAACATTTTTCAATTTTATAACTTTTTGATGTTGTTAAAAGATGAGAGAAATTTATGTGATATTAAATTTCTTATACAGGAGAGTCAATTTTTGAATATTATTTATGCTTATGATTTGTGATCTTAATGTCAATTTGTGAATCTTGTTTATCTTTATGATTTATGATTTATGGTTTCAATGCATAATATGCGTTTTTTATGCACTTTATGTTTTTTAAATCCCCTTTATGCTTTATTACTCTCAAGTAAATTAATGCATATATTTAGGGGTAGTATAATTTGTTTTAGTGCATGAATTAAGGGAAAGTGTAATTCATACAATGATTATGTGTGATGTTTGGATTTATGAAGAAATTTGTATGATTTTATATGATTCATTTTGAATGTGTTTTTACTTTCTAATATTACATGTTTTGTTATTATAAAAAAGGAGGAGATTGTTAAACCAAAGAAAGTTTAAATCTTGGTTTTGATGATAACAAAATATAATTATTACTAATGATTTGATTTATGGTGTAAGGTTTGAAATATAGGCACATTTTGTATTAAATTCAAAGTGGGAAGTTTAGACTTGACCAAAATTGAGAAAAATGCAAGATTAAATACTTTGAAAGCTTCAAGAATTTAGTTAGGTATTTTAAACTTAGGTGTAAGTTTCATTTAAAGATTCAATACTATTAGGGGCTCAAATTGAATACATGATGCATATAGTTTTCAACAAGTGCATAAACTTTTACTAGCCAAGACAAATTTTGTGTTTATGTTAAATTAATATGTCTTGGTATTTAAAATAACTTTGAAAAAGATTTGAAACTTGTATGAGTTGTTTTTTATTGAAAGAAACGGTTTAAGATTATTCAAAAGATGGTTGAAATTAAATTTGAATTTAAAAATTTTCGAAATAAGCTTAAAATTACATGGATCAAGACAATTTAAGTTTTTTATTTCAAATGATAAACCTTGATTATAAAAATGACTATGGGGAACTTTTCAAACCTAGTTAAGACAAGTTTTAGGTATGTAAATTATATGAAAGTGTTTTAGGATGTTTGAATGTGTTTGAAAATATTTGAAAAAATTTAGGTGTGTTTTGTGTTGAGTGGTCGATCACCGTTGGCCGACTAACATTAAATTTGTTAAAATGATTTATAGGGAAATTTGAAATTTTTTATGCTAAGCCAATGATTATTGTTTATTTCTTAACAATGGCATTAGGAATACTTTTAACAAGTTTAATTTGATTTATATGTTTGATTCTTATTATTTTGATATATTTGAAAGAATTTCATATTTATATTATAAAAATGTCTCAAAAAAATTTCTAACTTGGTGTTCTAGAAATTTTCTGCCTTTGTAATATAAAAACTTTATAGAAATATTTCCAAAAAATGTGCACAAATGTGTAATAGAAATGGTTCTATAAGTTTTTTAGAAATGTTATTTTCTATGAACATTTATTTTGAATTTTTCTATAAATATAAATGTTTATATGTTCCTCTATTTTTTATCTAAAATATAGGGATATGAAAATATTACATAAATATCTTAGTTGCCTTTATATGTTTCAAGTTTCTAGAAAAAAGTGATATTTGTGCTTCTGAAATTGTTACTAAATTTTATGTTTCATGTTGCTAGTTTTTGGAATTATTTTAGTTACTAGAGACTAAAAATTCTAAATTTTTTGGACCATGAGTAATTGTTAATTGTTATTGCATTACTCAATGTGTAATTGAAAATATTTCAT
This sequence comes from Pinacopodium congolense, assembly GCA_028565735.1. Lineage (NCBI taxonomy): Eukaryota > Viridiplantae > Streptophyta > Magnoliopsida > Malpighiales > Erythroxylaceae > Pinacopodium > Pinacopodium congolense. Next base: position 13,962 of record JAOXYD010257474.1, read on the forward strand.
ATGAGTTTGCAAAACATGAAATATCTATTTTCTGGACCATTAAATGAATAACTTATGCACTATTATTATGGACTGATTAATTATAATTATATCTTGCATTGAATCTCTAGTATTACTTAATATGTTAATGAAATAGATGAGCACTAGAACACAAATGTGAATACCTAACTAAAAATAAGTTAGGTTGTTATCTATTAAATCTAGATTGAATGGGTGTTTTGTTTTTTAATTGATTGTCCTAACTAGGAACACTAGCAATGAAAGTAGTTGTCGGTGTGCTAAGAGTATCATCACCATTGGCAGTGAAGCTCCTTCTCTCTACAATAGATCTAGGTAACCAAATCTATTGTCACTGGTTATAAGATCATAAAGATGTTGATGGCTCATGAGTGTGAGTAAAGAAACCAAATAGAAGGCGACGAGTAGACAGTAGGAGAGGTAGCAAATGGAGAAGAAATAATGAAATGGTAGAAACCAAAAAAGAAAATATAGGTAAAAGGAGGAAGAAGGTGCATGCACTTGCTAAAAAGAAAATAACACCAAAGACTACACGCACTTAACAAAAAAGTGCACACGCCAACAACCTCATCTCCAATTTTTAATTAATTAAGATTTTTAATTATATTAAATTAATTTCTATTAATAAAATTAAGATTAAATTACTTTAAATTCCTAATAAATTAAGAAAATAGTTTTCAAAGGTTATATTTATTGGGAATACATATGAAATATAGTTTAAGTTTTTCAAGAGTTAAAAAATTAAATTAAATTAAATTAATCATAAAATCAATTGTTAGAATAAAATAAAATGCTAAAGTTTTATTTCATAATTAGATTATTCTAGATAAATTAATATAATGAGATTATATTAATTAAAATGAGACTTAAACTTTTTTAATTCCCTCATTAAAATATTAAGTACATGATTGTTTCCTTCTAATGTTATTGGATTAAATTAGAATTCTATTTATTGTTAGTTATTTTAAGCAAACTCAAGGCTACTTTAATCCAAATATCTTGAGTCTTATATCGATGGGTTATACTTAACTAAATTTGGATGATCAAAATCATGATCATATGAATTTATAGGCATGATTAAGAATAACATATAAGATATGTTTTGATAAAGAGTTGTCACCAAATAAATATAAAATTCATATAAGATGTGATTGATAAAATGTTATTTACCTAATTTAATATGGTTGGATTGTTAAGAAAATTCAAAATCAATTAAATTAGAATGAGATCCTAACTTAGTAGCAATTATGTGATAATTTCTAAAATTAATAGTGAAAGATATTAATTTATTCAAAATAGTGTTACTAACTAAATATTATTAAAATCCTTATTTTATTTGGTTTTATGACATAAATTGATTCTCTCTCTTTTATGTTTCAGTTGTCAGAAAAATGAGTATGAATTTATTTTACACTGAAGAGCATTATAGATATTAACAAATTAACTAGACCAAACGTTTTTGATTATTTGCACAACTTGAGAATTGGTTTTAGACAAGAAAAGAAGTAATATGTTCTTGACACTACAATTCCACCTGAGCCTGATCATAATGTAACTAATGATGCTTGGGAGAGATATTAACGTCATATAACTGACGATGAACAAGCTACATATGTGACGTTAACTAATATATCTCTTGAGCTTCAAAAGACATGGAAGCAAGGACCATAATTAGGCATCTTTAAGAGTTGTTTTGTGTATAAAGATAAGTAGAGAGGTTTGAGACTTCTTAAACACTATATTAATGTAGGATGGCACTCAAATTTTTAGTAGAGTTGTATGTACTGAAGATAATTAACTATATGAAAAAATTAGGCCATTTAAGATATGTCATAAACCATGAGTTAAGCATTGATTTAATATTTCAGTCTCTTACCTCGCCTTTTCACAATTCATCATATACTTTCACATGAACCAAAATAATATGATGTTATCAAAACTGTTGAATATGCTCAAGACTACTAAAAGATGGCTTAAGAAGGATTTAACTCTTTTCTTTTTAT
>JAOXYD010257485.1:0-15981 GCA_028565735.1 Pinacopodium congolense
AAACATGCATATAAACTCTTCTAAAACATCAAAACATCAATCCATAGCAACAGAATTGATTAGCCACACATTTGAATAAAAACATACATGATAGGCATCTTAAACAACATACTATGAATAGATCTAAAAATATGAGATGAAATAAATAAGTTAGAAGTTACAAAACATGTTTAGAATCCTTCCGGACAAGTCTTGAACTCCTTAGCTTGTTATGGACATCAACACAACTCCATATGCACAAGATCTAGCAAGAAAATCGAAGCATATGCAAAGATATACTCATAAGAACTTATACTTTGATTTAATCTGAAAAATAGGATAATATAATGAACAATCTGAGTTAGAAAACCCTCTAAGATGATTTAGGAACTCAGATATAGGTCTTAGCTGCAATCTCCAATAAACAGAACTCCAAAATAAAATCAGAAACTCGAAATCTAGGTGTTTAAAGCATAGGCTATGAAAGAAGAAAAAGAAGAGAGAAGCTAACTACTATGATCTGAATTCTCTGGATTATCTGCTTGTGATGTGTTGTTCTTGGATGTATGCAGACTCTTGAAAGCCCCCTCACATGCCAGAGGACATGGGAATTAATAAGGATCACGCCAGGTTTGAAATTCTCAAGATTTGGAGCTGAAATTGTTGACTTCAAGTATAATAGCACCCTGCAACGGCACCTTCCCATGGTGTCGTTATAGCTCGAAACCTGGACACTACAACGACCCATTGATCATCAGAAAATCTAGATTTGGAGGCTCAATTTGATATTTCAAGTGCTTTTTGAATGATGGGTTTGGAGCTAGTTATCTCTTTTATTGGACCAGTTTATCAGGATCTTGTTCGTGAGTTTTATGCGAACATTAAAGAAAAGGATAAGCAGATACAATAGAAATCCAGAGTATTATGAGAGGTATTCCTTTTCATTTGACTCATGTGTTTCTTTCTATATATTTTAATATGCCTAATGAGGGAGACGTATATGTGAGAGCATAAGATTCATTTCGTGGACATTCAGTTGTTTTGAATCTTAAATTTTCAGTTGCCAACACTATTGCTACCCTAGGAATAGTTAAGGAGGATGATTATTCTTATCATGTCACATTGTTAGGAGTAAGGGAGAACATTATTGTTGCTATTTTAAGTTCCAATGTGGTCCCTAAGGCTAGTAGGTTGAATGAAGTTAGACTCAGTGATGACTACCTTCTTTATAAGATGCTTCATGGGTTAGGAACCATTCTAGGATACTGTTCACTGGTTTTATCATCACTTCTATAAGGTGGCTGGTGAAGATGCATAAACCAAGCAATGCTTTCTACTTTATGAGCTTATTGAGTAAGATCTTTCAATCAGTAAGAGTTGATGTTGATTTTACGGTTGCTGTGGATAAGGGTCATTATACTCGAATCAATATATGCCTTGAAGTTATGGAAGTTTGTGCGAATACAAGGATAGTGTCATTGCCTAGTAGAGGAAGAGTAGCCTAAGGCTGCACCTGCCCCTAATGATCTTGATGTACTAGAGGAGGAGATGGGTAAGGCTTCATTTGAGACTACACTGATTGTGCATCCACCTCATCATTTTTCACCTTTTATACCACCTCCACCGACTACTATTGATCCTATAATGGGTTTCATGACTTTATTGACCAACATTGAGCCTAAAATTTCTTTAGAGATCTTCATATGGCCAACGTGGACTCCTTCTTAGCACGACTTGAGGGATATCAACAATCCCATTCTCGGAGGGAATAAGATTCAGGTTCAGATTGTTAAAATCCCCATACATAGGATGTGGATTGTTTACAAAATTTGTCTTAGGATTTTTACTTTTGTTTATTTCTTTTCAGTTTAGTCTCATTTTAATGTTTTTGTCTCCTTGATGTATGTCGATTCCATATAATATGATTAGAGAATATTTTCTATGTTTGCTCTTTTTTAATGCTTTCAGTTCCTAGTCTTCCAATCAATTCAACAAACCATAATGCCATTGTCAATCGAATGTATTTCTTTCCTTACTCTCCTACTTTATGCATTTCTTTCCCTTATAAACATTTAGGACAATGTTTACTTTAAGTGTGGGGGAGGGAATTTATCTTTTATACACATTAGGGATTGTTATACGCTTCACGTTATAAATCAATTTCTTATACATTATACACTTGCGTATTATGAGTCTAATAGTATTTTAAGTTATCATCAATTTCATCGTAATCTATAAATTATGGAAATTGTTTTATTTTAATACTTCTTATTATCTATGCTTTTATGTAAATTTAATTATTTTGAAAATTTGAAATGTTATACGATTGATTTTGAATATTAATGACTAAATTCCTTTAACTCATTTTATAATTTATATAATGGATTCCTGATGATTAGAATGATATTCCATATATAAAGTTCACAACTTCTTGAATAATTTTGTAACTTCTTTTAAATTAACTTTTATCATTTTAAGAAAGATGATAAAGAACGAGAATTAACCCCTAAAAAAATTAAATTAACGTTAATTATTTAATTAGTTAAATAAGTAAGGAGAATCCTCACCTTTCATCTCTAATCTTATATGCGTTTATATATAAAAAATGAATAAATGAAAGAAAAGGAAAGAAAAATATGTATATATAAAGGAAAAAGAAAAAGAAAAGAGCAATGTGCATATATATGTAGCATTAAGTTATGAGTAAGACTAACAGTGGGATGATTTAATGTAACCCAGTTAAGTAATTAGGGGTTGTTAACTATAAAATATTCATCTTTGTATAAAAGAATTGAAGTGACTTCTCAACTAAACTGCTTATGCATTTAATTAATTATGTGATTAATTAAATTAATTAAATTATGAATTAAAATACATAAAGGATGCCAAACTGTGGAAAAGATGATGCATTAAATTCGGTGTATTTTCATTTTACATATGAAATTCATTTTTGTGTTTTAGGTTCAAGATTGAAAAAGAATGAAATGATTTAAATGCATTTATGATTTGATGTGATTAATTATTTTTTGTACGTTTCCATTAGTCATTATTTTTTATTGATGAAGAAATCATTTTTAAATAATTGTGTTATTAATTTACAATTGATTTTCCTATTTTTATATCCTATTATGAAATTTAAGATGAATTTATTAGCTTAAGGGCAAGTAAATGCTTATGTATGGGTGAAATGTTATTGGTCAATTTATATGTGTTGTTTTGGATAATGATGATGTTTTTACCCTTAAATTCATGATTATATGTTTACATTTCAATTCAAAATTTTTAATTTAGAGGAATTGGATCTTATTGATCTCCAGGAACCCTATATTTCCCCGAGTGAGCCGATCGTATTGGTCTAGAGAATTGGAGAAAGAAAGCTGTCAAAAAGCTACAAAAGTGGGACTTTCCAAGACCAATACGTGGGTCTAAAGAGACCCCCATATTGGTGTTCAGGACCCCGATATTTCCCTGGGACAATCCACTACATTGGTAGTCATATAGTATTTCCTCTCCGAATCCCAAATATTGCAGCTATGAAATTTTCTTTATTGGCCCTAAATAACACCTAAAAGGGGGTAAATTTGGTTCTAAAAATTTTTAAATGAAAAACGCAAACACAAGAATATGAGAAAAATAAATTTAAAAATTTGCATAAGCTAAATATATAAATATGTAACAGATAGATGAAATGAACTTGTACTTATTGAAAATAAAAATAAATAATACAAAAGATAAATTTGATAACAACTGACAAACTCCTTTTGAACTCAAGGATAATCCACTTTTCTTTTTACAACTTCAAGAATAACCTTATGAAAAAAATTTTTTGTAGGCTCAAGTATAATCTCAAAATACTCCTTTTAAAAGGATCAAGAATAACTTTACAAAGACAAAGTAACTACTCACTCATAGAGAGAATTCAAGTTACACAAATCTTAATAAACAAAACACTATGAAACACGTATACACTTCATTTTCAGACCTTTGTTTGGACTTCTTTCAGACTTGTGCTTTCTTTCTTTACTTAATCCACCTTTTATATTAGTTAATATGGATTAGGGAGCCATTGCAACGTTGATCTCCTCATTTACTCATTTATCCATTGGGTAAATATTATGATCGTTGTCTAGTAAGATCGTTGTTGATAATCCGCCTACATAATCTTCTTTATTATGTTGATCGATAGATAATGTTTTGGTTGATCGATCTTCTAAATTTGTTCATTCGGTCGATCGATAGCTACCATTTGGTTGATCGATCTTCATTTGGTCAGTCGATTGGTCTTTATTCAATCAACTGATCTCCTCAAATCAGTGTTGGAGTTTGGTCAATCGATCTGTACTTGGTTGACCGATATTTCCTTTATCCGGATAATCCAACATTATAGCTTAAATGCTCCAATCAACCTATCATTATACACACTCAAACAAGAACATCAGTAGTAAAATTGTTTTTTCATCACTAAAATAAGGTGTAACCTCCTTTGGATCATCAATCTCACCATTTTTAATGATGATAAAACCATGTGATATTAAAAAATTATGAAGTCCCCCTAAGCTACACAAGAGTTGAAGGACTTCATAAAAATATGTAAATGCTCAAAACTCCCCCTAAATTCATGCATACAAAAATATTTAATATCACATACCTCTCCCCTTTTTGGAATCAACATAAAAGATCATAGGGAATGTCCATCAGTCATACCAATTTCTTGTTTAACTGTGCAAAAATGATCTTCACATAGTGGTTTAATAAAAATATCTGCTAATTGATGAAATGTATCAACAAACTCAAGTTCAATATCTCCATTTTGGACATGATCTTAAATAAAATGATATATAATTTCTATATGATTAGTCCTAGAATGTTGTATGGGATTTTTAGTTAGACAAATCATATTGTATGGTCACACCAAATAGTAATTCTATCAAGATGCAAACCATAATCTCTAAGTTATTATCTAAGCCATAACACTTGAGTGCAACAACTGCCGGAAACTATATATTCAGCTTTTGCCATAGACAATGTAACAGAATTTTGTTGTCTACAAAAGCACGAAACTAATGCATTTCCTAAAAAGTGGCATGCACTGAATGTACTTTTCCTATCTAACAAACTACCCACATAATTGACATCAAAATATCCATCCAAGTTTAAAGATGCATTTCTAGGATGCTATAGTCCTAAATTTAAAGTACAACACAAATATCACAAAATACATTTAACAGCTAACAAAGGAGACTCCTTGGGGGAAGATTGAAAACATGCTCACAAACAAATACTAAACAAATACTTTGTGAACATCACCTATAATTTGATCAGTGGGATTATCCTTTTTGTATCTCTAATCTTTTGGTAGCCCTTCATGTCCTCCTTCTCTACGTGGTTCAACAATTTGTGATGATTTTCCATCGTCCTCAAGTGAAAGATGTTCTAATCCCTTTGATACATCTGCATTATCAAACTCAAGTACTTTCTTTCTTTTAAAAGGGTTAGTTTTGTAAAAAATAACATGCATAGACTCTTCAACAACATGAGAGTTTTGTTGTAAACTCTATATGCTTCACTCGATAAAGAGCATCCTAAGAAAATGTCTTCCTTTGTTTTGGAATCAAAATTTTTCAAACTATCTTTTGTATTCCAAGTATAGATTTGCAGCCAAAAACTTTGAAATGACTAATTCTTGGTTTCTTGCCATTCAAAAGTTCACATAGTGTTTTATCTAACTTATGTCTAATGTTAACGTAATTAATGATGGGACATGCACATGGAACGGCTTTGGCCTTAAAATATTTTGGCAAATCATATTCATTTATCATAGTTCATGCCATTTCTAGTAAAGATCTTTTTTTTTCCTTTCTACTACACCATTTTGTTAAGGTGTCCTACGTGCAGAAAAATTATACACAAAGGCATTCAAACATATCATTTTCGAATTCTCTACCATGATTACTTATATTGGATGCGATAGATATAGACTTATCATTTTGAATTTTCTTTGCAAAACTAACAAAATATTTAAAACATTTATATTTCGAACTTAAGAATAAAACCCAAGTAAAACAATTGAAATCATCAACAACAATAAATGCATATGATTTTCCTCCTAAACTAGCTACTCTTGTAGGAATAAATAAATCCATATGAAGTAATTTAAAGGGTCTAGAAGATGTTAATGATTTCTTGCTTTGAAAGGAGCTTCTTACTTGTTTTCCCATTTGACAAGCTCCACAAAATTTTTTTTTTGTTCTTTATAATTGGAAGTCCTCTAACAAGTTGTTTTAAATTGAGTTTTGCAAGAACATCCATACTATCATGTCCATGATGTCGGTGTTAAGTCCAAGCGCATTCACTAAAGGAAATTAAACACTTATCTTCATGATTAGTAACATAATATAGATAAACAAAGTAAATATTTCCTTCTCATTTTCCTAAGAACACAATATTATTGTTATCTATCTTAAAGACAACACATTCATCTCCTACGAAACTAACTTTGTAGTTCTTATCACATAATTGACTAACACTTAATAAGTTATGTTTCAAACCTTCAACAAGTAAATCATTATCATTTAGAGGGTAGTTATCTTTACCTACTTTTCCAATGTCAATTACCTTACCCTTGGCATTGTCTCTAAACGTAATCAATCCTTCATCCTTGCTCTTGAAAATGATAAATTGCAAGGGGTTCCCAGTCATATGTCGTGAACAACTGCTATATTTGTACCATTGATTTATTCTCTTTTCCTATAAGACAAATGAAAAAAAATTTTAGGTACCCATATTATCTAGGGTCTTTAGATGTTAGTATACTTAAATCATACCTTTTAAACTATAAATTTGGATAAAAGTTACATAGACAGAAATTATGAAGAAAGTCAATTTCAACTTTGAAAGTATGAACAAGGATTTAATAGACATAGTTAAAACATAATTGTAGCTTAAAAACTCAAGTCAATTTATAAAATGCAGAGAGAAAAACGAAGTTTTTGACCTATCGGTAAACCAGACTAGCTGTATCGATCAATGAAACACTTAAGATTTAACTATTGGTTGATCAGACCTATCCATGGGTCAACCAAACTATACTTAGTCAACCAATGTCAGCCATTTGGTTGACCGAACCTCTGGGGATGGCAAGAATAAAAAACCAGAAAATCATACGAATAGTAAAGTATAAACCATAAATAATTAAAAACAAGAAAAAAAAGAATAATAATCTAGTTTTCGGAATCCATATGGTTTTTGTCTTATGAAATTTGTTTTTATTTAGTTGGTTATAACAAAAATAAGAAAAATTTCATGATAGCCACAATACATGCAAAACAATGGAGTGTAAGTCATATATGCATTCCTATAGTCATTTCTATATCTAACATAAATTTTGTTGAATATTTTACCTAGGGTGCGTGAAAGTCCTTTTATCATTAAATCGATGTCGGGAGAATTTTCTAAATCTTGATGTGTATATGAATGCATGATGCTTAGGTTGCAGTCTACTAGGTGCATTCTGAACATTTCTAGGAGAATATTCATCTTTTAAGTTCTTTGCCTTCACAAAAATAGTCTTACTAGTAGATGCCCCATTTTCATTACTATATCCTAAACCATGTTTATCATTTCCAAACCTTTGAACACTCAATCAAGTATCTAGTTTTCCTTTTCCCTTGTTGAATTTTTCAAGTGATTCCTTGAGGTATTTAATTTCTTTCTTTGTGGACCTATTTTCATTTGCAAGCTCATTATTTTCTTTATTAATTAAGTTCAAATATTTTCGAAGGTCATTATTTTTTTATTCACATTCATTCAATTCATTTAAAGCTTTCTTGTGCTTATCATGCAACTCTTTTTTCTTTTTAGTTAATTTTTCTACTTGTTCTAACACTTCTTCATGCGTATAATCACATGCATCATCAGTGGAGAACATATCTCATTGTTCGCCATAAAACACATGTTGGCTAATTCTTCTTCTTCAAAACTGTTAGATTCAAACCAAGAGGCTTTGAATGGTTTCTTTTTCTTGAAGTACTTCTTTTCTTTCTACCATACCTTCTTTTCCTTCTTCTCATCTTTTCCTTACTCTTCTCGTAGGCAGGGGCATTGCGATCTAAAATGTAATTTTTCACCACACTCAAAACACGTTATGTTATATAACTTAATTTTTGAAAAAGACATACCTTCTCTATGCATTAAGGCATTTCACATAAGCTTCTTTAGCCTTCTTATGATCAATGTTAGCTCCTTGATTTCGCATCTAAGCAATGATTCTTCATTGTCGCTTTCCTCCTTTTTATCACTTTAAATGCATCATTCTTCTTCATTGGCACCTCTAGTTCCTCTTTGATGTTTTTCATCCTTATCTCATATGTTACAAGTGAACTAATGAGCTCGTCGCGAGGAAGTATGTTGAGAACCTTAGTCCCTTGTATCGCCGTCAGCTTTGTTTCCCATGTCTTTGAAGCGACATTAATATTTTTCTACATAGTTCAACACTCGGATAGGTCTTACCTAGACCTTTTAGTGTACTTATAATATTATTAAAATGTGCACACATTGAACAAATAGTTTCATCATGCATCATACGAAAAATTTCATAATCATGAGTAAGTGATAAGATTGAAATTTATTAAATTTTCATATGTTTTTTTAATGTCATTTCAATCTTATTTTATTATTTGAATACTTAATTTATGTTATATTGTGTTTAATTACAGATTTACTACCTTAGCAAAAATTTTAGGTCAAAGTATGGAGAAATTAATTCAATTTGAGAAAAAGCTAAAATTATATTAATTTAAAAAAACAAAAAGATAAAAATAAAAATAAATCAGTTTAAGCTCGCCATTTTGCCGTTAGACAAAACGACGAGCATTAGGGGACAAAAGGAGTGAATTCAGGCGACATATAAACACAAGACATGGGGAATTAATAGGGAATTATGCGTGAATCCCTAGGTGGAAGCAAGCAGCTGTCTTGACTGGAAGAGCTGGCGGCTTAGGGGACGAGTCTTTCGGCTGAGTGGAAAAGGTGGGAGCTTTGGCTTAGGGAGGTGACTGGGAGTCTGGAAGCTTTGGTTGGAGACTTCAAGCACCTACACTGGATGACATTGCCAAGGCGACGACCAAGAGAGGAGTTGCTACATTTAAAAGTAATGTATGTTTACGTTAATTTAAAAGTCAATTTGTGTTTTTCTTCTATTGTTCTTAATTTTTCATCTTTTGTTTTCTTTTAATTAATTATTTTTAGTGTTAATTTAATTTTTTGTTTTCTTAATTTAATTATGTTTAGCTAGTTTAATTTTGGATTGGAGGATATGATTTTAGCTTAATAATTGTGAGAATTGATTAAATATTATGATTTAGGTAAAGGTTGAATTGGAATTTCACATAAATTACATGAATTAAAGATTAATTGTTAAGATTGGCCATCTCAAGTCTAATTTCTAATTCTAATGTTAGGAATGAACTTGTGATACACATTAGTCTTAGTGATTTCCATAAGCAACAATAGGCCAATTGAATTTGTCGATGAACTTAATCAACTTAGCCTAGTATTCTAATTCTCCAAGTTACACAATCTGAGCTTGTGATATTGTGACTTGTGTTAGTCGTTCTCTAGTTATTAATGCTATCGCGTCGTTAAATCTAAAGAGCTTATTCTAGGTTGCCTCTTGATTAGGGATAGGTTTTCTATCGTATAGGACGTATCTAAAAATGGTAGAACTGAGGGTTTGAGAGCTCGTTTGAATTTATAGGCTAGCATCTTACATCAATTGCAAGTTATGTATTTCGAGGGTTGATTATAAGTCTATAATTCTTGATATATCTTCCTCCCAGCCTTCGTTTTTCTTGTTTGTTTCTTCTTTGTTTATCTCTATTTCATCAACTATATTTAAAATTTAGTTTTGATGTCTTTCGTTCCAAGGGTTTTTTTTTTCTTTTTAGCAACATTAGAGATAGTAATTCACTCTAGCTCTCTGTGGGATCGACCCTAACTTGCCCTAGCTACTTGGTTAGGTAGGTTAGGTAATTTTATTATTTAGTAGCTTACAACGAGCTCACCAAATTTTTGGCGCCATTACCGGGGAGCTAGTGCCTGTTTTAATTGTTATTGCTTATGTTTCTTTCTTTCTACTTTTATTATTCATCTATCATCTTTGATCTTTGTTTCTTTTTGTTTCATAGCTTTTCAAGTAATGACTTATTTTGAACATTCTTTTCATTCCGATCCTTCTTGCATTAATTCTTATATCGATGATGATTTTGATGTTGCTGCTCTGTTAAGGTTGGAACAACAGTTAACAAAGCTCACACCTTTATTTGTTAAAGTTGCGATAGATATCGTCTAGACTAAGGTATGTTATTTTTGTTCATATTCAGGCCATTCTATTGATATGTGTCCTTCCTTGTAGGATAAGCAACAGTTCCAACAAGACTGGTATGGTCTTTACACTCCAGTTACCATTCGGAGTGGGAGGATCAACATTATTTTTCAAATGGGAGCCACTAACGTGAATTCAATTCTCTACGGCCATGCTATCAAGATCATCCACATGCCTCACCTGCCCCTCCAACTCCAACATCGCCTCACAAGCTGATGGGATGTCATTAGAGGCGATCGTAGAGAGTTTGGCTACGAGTACTCTTCACTTCCAGCAGGAAACAAGGAGCAGCTTGAAGGACTTGGAAGACCAAGTAAGCCAATTGGCTGAAGTGATTACAAGTTTAGAAGACTAAGAATCTTCCATCACACTTAGCTAACCAGAGGAAGACCATGGTGAGGTGGTATGTGATCATTTACCAGAGGGCGGAGAATAGCAAGAGCAAGAGGAGAACGCTGAGGAAATGGACATGCGCTTAGATGATATAGAGGATGCTACACCTCCTGAGGTCAGTATTACTGATTATATTTTTAGTTTTTTTTCTCACAGTTGAATCTCAAGGAGGAAGAAGAAGAGAAGATGAGCAAGCAAGAGAAGCAAGAGGATTAGGAAAGAGAGGAGTTGAAGTCGATTGAATGCTTGAAAGAGTTATGCATAAGCAAGCCGATGTTCGATGGTTACAAACAGGATGATGAGTATCCACGTTCATTGTTTTTACCATTGCGGAGATCATCCTCGAAGAAGAGCGATGCGCAAAGGAGAGAGTTGACGATAGAGTACGATGGAAAAATAATGAATTTCCACTTCCCAGAAGTTGTGAGGCATCATATTGATTATGAGCCTACTACAAAGGAGATTGCTCTAGGCTCATCACTGAGTCTTAGCATGCTACCTATCGGGCTTAAGTATCCATTCGACAATGGATAACATTACATTCTAACTGTCAACCTTATGACCTAAAATAAGCACTTGATGGGAGGCACCCCATCTATATCCCTTTCTTTTATTTGTTTTTCCCTTTTATTATTATCTTTCAATTATTTGCTTTGAGTGTTTTACTTGTTTTCTTTGGTTTGTTTTGTTTGTCGACATTCGAGAAAGAAGCTGCAATCATTCACTTTAGAGTTACTATCTTATTTTTCAAGCAACAATCTTTCATTTCAAGCTACATTTGGTCCCGTTCAATCCAAGGGAGTACTTATGTTCCTACCCTCTTATGCTTGTATTTTCATTGCTTTAAGGACATTAAAGATAATATCCACCATAAATATGGGGGTGGGGGAAGTTTGAAAATGTTTATACACTTGAATTATTGTGAGTTTGATGGTTATGATTTGAGTATGATAGCTCCATATGATCTCAAATTTTAGTTGATAGTTATTTGTGGTATTTGAACGCAATTGATGCTTTTAATTTGGTGAACAATGATTGATTATAGATTGATTTCTAACATTTAATTTTTTTCTTTTTCTCTTAAGTGCTTGAATGTGTTAGTAATCCATTCATATGATAATCGATGTTCAAGCACATTTTGTATGATTTATCATAGGAATGTGGGATGGGATGTTTGAAATAGTTGTTGAAAAACAAATGAAAAGAAGAAAAGAAGGGGAAAAAGAAAACAAAGGATCGTTGTGTTTGCATTGTTAATCAAACAATTATCCTTGTTCCTGTTGTTAAATAAAAAGTGTTGTTGTTTCTCTTATGTTGTTGTGTAGTGGGCAATATTCACTCCACTAGCTTCGATTCAAATTCTTTAAGTTTGAAGTTATAAGTGGTGTTTTTAGCCATTTGAGGTGGGGATCTAACCTAGTAATTGAGGGTGTTCACGACAAAGTGTTCACTTTCGCGCCAAAACGTTAGATGACCTATCAAACAAATATTGCTCAAATCTCATATTGTATCGCTTCCTTATTTATATTTGGTTATTTCATTTGTATTTAGTAATTTTAAATATTCTTGACTATATTAATGTGATGGCTTATACAAGATGGCTTGAAAATTTGATATTATGCATATGGATTGCTCCTCTCTTTAGGAGCTATCACCCCTAATGTGTTGTAGAAATCCTAACATGACATCAAAAAGTGTTTCCCACCTAGTTGAAGCTCCACCATATCACTATCCTCTTATTTCAAAAAGTACTTGAGGAATTTAAATGTATCCAAAAATTCACACAATGGGTTTTCATAACTTGGATTGTTAATCACCACATAAAGTTCCTAACCTCCTAACTTCAAGTAATACCTAATATTGACCGCTATAATTGTTTGAATTCCTCAAAAACTAAGAACCTATTAGTTTTATCTAAAGCTTTTTGAGTGCTTGGTACTTCGCCAATGCTTTAGTACTATTAAATCATGAAGTAGATGTTATACTATCTATGGTCCTAGAGGAGGAAGCTTCCTCTGCATGTCCCCTTTTCTCTAATATCTTAAATCATCATGATTTCTACAAAGAACACTAAAGCAATTGTTAAGTAACCCATACAATGATCATACAATAAGTAATGGTAATTAAAGTACTAAATCATGCCAGATATATCCCTTAAGCATAATAGGAAAGATACAAAGGTGCTAATGAATCACAATTAACATGTAGACTATTGTTTTTGGCACCTATGACAATAAAAATCCCAAATAAAAGAAAAACTTACTAAATGTGATTAATGCAACCACAATTTAAATCAAATCTCATTTCCATAAACACTCAAAACCATAACATTTATCAAAATTAAGCCAAAAGAAATTCTTATATAATGTTTAACATTAACAAGTAGTTTTTAAAGGATTAATAAACATCAAAAATTAATAATAAACTCAAGTAACGTACTAAAACCACCATTTTATATGAATAAGGCACCAAATTTGCAGAACACAGTACCCCCATATGAAAAATCATTCAAATAAAGTCATAGGTGAAAAAGTAATGATAAAAAAGAGTTATTTTACATGATAGGACATCTTAGATCAACACATGACTTCAAAAATGATGGAAATCACACAAACTTAACTAAGGGTCCTACTGATGTTCAAACCCTAACTCATAAGACAAACACTAATTTTCATCTATTTAATACAAAGATAGAAGAAATACCTTATTGATTGATGAAAACTCTTAGATTAATACATAAAAATCATGTTGGGAGGTTAGTTTAGGGTTAGGTAGGTGGTTTAAGGTAAGAGGATTGAGACAATTAAGAAAATAGTTTAAATTTAAGAGAGGTTTCAGGTTTAATGGGTTTAAAACTACCTGCTAGAACTTCGACAAGAACTCAGTGGATCTACAGCCATCACACTTCATAGCTATGACTAAGTTCACGGCCTATGTCATGATTGTGACTTAAGTCGTAAAACATAATATCTAAAATTCAAAACTTGTAAATTTTTTCACTTTAAATGTGTTTCAAAACTTCTTAACTCACCTACCAACAAAATTAATCAAGTATGTATCAAATTAATAACTAAAGTGGACATGAAATTAAAAGAAACATAACACACAAAATCACATGTAAATGGACTAAAACAAAAACTGTTAGAATGAAAAACTAAATGCAACAAACTCTGAAAATAAAATTAAAACATAAAGAAAAGTTATAAGATAAGTTTCAGGTTTCCGTTTAACAAGTTCTTGTTTAAAGTTATTAACTTAATGACTTATTAAGCTCGTCTTTTTTCAATTTTCTTACTCCAATCACATTTTTTTTCTTCTTGGCCCTCCCCTTAGAGCTCTTTAAATCCTTGTTATCTTCTTTTCTCCACTCATCAAACTTCTTCAAATTTAGGATGAGCCTCTTCTTTACTTCTTAGTGTTCATAGCTCAATTGCATCATTCACCCAAACTCTAGTAGATCATGTTTTTTCATCCCCTATTCAAAGTCCTATCATTAAAAATGTTCAAAAAAGAAGAATTTTATTTTTCATTAAAATATGACTTGATTGTCTCAAAATTGGAAAGAGTAATGGATTCATCTTCAATCCTTATACTCAATTTCTTTTTAAAGATATAAGCTAAGGCTTTTGAGGTGGCTAGAAGTGTCCTTCCTAAAATTAAAGGTATTTCATCTTCGTCCTCTATATCTAAGATCATAAAATCAACTTGAAATATAAATTTATCTACTTTTACTATAACATCCTTGACTATACCCCTAAGATATTTTATGTACCTATTAGCTAACTAAATACTTAACCTAGTTTATTTTGTGATTTCTAATCTTAACTCCTGAAATATGTTGTGTGACATAAGATTAATGCCTACACCTAGATCAGCTAACACGTCATTTAAATGCATAATATCAATGGTGCAAGGAACTAAGAAATCTATTAATCTTTTAGCTTCAACGTAGCTTACCCATGAACATAACTGCATATTCCTCACTCATTCCCATCTTTGTAGGGTCATTTGTCTTCTAGTTCAAAAGGAGATCACGCACAATTTTTTCATGCTGAGCTACCTATAAAAGAGATTCAATAAGAGGCATGTTAACATGTGATTTCTTAATTGGATCTAAGAATTTAGTTGCACACTCCTCTTGCTTTTATGTTTGTAACCTACTTCCTTGACTGCTTTCTTCTTCTTTTCTTCATTCTTCTCTAGAATCCTCTTTTTTTCAACTTTTATTAGTTCTTTCCATCTCACTAGCTTCTTCTTCCTTAGTCTTTTTAAAATCTTCTTAAAATGAAGTTCATTATTGCCATATTTCATAAACACCACATGTTCTTAATTCCCTAGATTCTTCTTTATGTTTCTTAACAAGGTACCTGGTAGCCTCTCAGACACGCTCTTGGCTAGCTACACCACTTAATTTTCTAATTTCTTAATTACTGCCTTGAAGTTTTAAAAATATATATCCTAAGTAGTGATGTATTTTATTTGAAATTCCTCTAAACTCGACTAACCGGTTGTTATTGAATTTGAAAGTTAGGTGGATGGTTTTATCTCTATTAACCTTGGCCTGTCCAAAAAAAATTAAGGTGATTTTGTCATCTTGGTTTATAAGTGTTGCCGTATAAGTCAAATTGTATGTTCATAACATAATTAGCTTGTTCAATCTACCCTCTACTTCCCAATTTGTAGCACCCATGAATTGGATGCCCTCCTAACAAAGTTACATTATATTGAATTTTGATATGTGTTTTAATATAGTTTCATCCCTATTCTTCATATAAAACTACCTAATTTATGTTTAATTTAAGTTGAATCATGGATTTGTTCATAAGACTTAAGTTATAGTTGAAAGGGATAAGTTTAGAGAAGATTTTAGGCAAAATGAAGCAACAGAGGTGCAACATAGAAGTTAAATGATGGCCTATAGCATTGTTTAACTTCCCATAATTTCCATTTGAGGTGGCACATCAGACCCTTAAATGGTGGTTCATATACAATGCCATTTAAAAACTGTTAACCACCATTTAGTATCTTAAAAATAGGAAACAAAATAAGCGCAATTAATATTTTTACTCATCAAAAAGTCACCACCAACCCTAAAGAACACATATATAAGGATTGAGAGGAGCCTCTTTCGTGATCATGTGGTGAAGCTCGTCATAAGCTACCAAATAATAAAATTACCTAACCTACCTAACTAAGTAGCTAGGGCAAGTCAAGGTCGATCCCACAGA
>JAOXYD010257496.1:0-15981 GCA_028565735.1 Pinacopodium congolense
AAGCTAAAACACACAAAGACACACTTAAAACACCTAAAAACAACCTAGAAACATAACCTAAAAACACACTTATCAAGCATGAAATGGCAGCCCATGGGAGCTTCATTTGGGCAACAAAACTGACATCACATGAAGCATAGAATAGAGGAGCAGAAACTTCTAAGTGGGGAGCCTTCCTTGGTGCAAAATGACAACAGCTTGGACGGTCTTCCTAGCATCAAAACCCAGCATATATGTGTGCTTAAGAAAGCAATAAAATGGCAACCAATAGAGCTTCCCATCCAGAAAATAGAGCAGCAGATTCATGTGTTTAAGAAGGATACAAAGTAGTAGCGTTTTAGTGGAAAAGAGGCACACATGTAGCCCTAAAGGAGGACAAGTGGCAACATATATAAAGAGGGAGCCTAAAGTATTGGAGTACACCAACGTCCAACAACCATTTAGGATTTATTTTTAATTAATGAACTATTCATCCACCACCTTTTGGGTTGTTATTTCTTAGCTTTAGTTCTTTGCTTCCTACTTGCTTTTCTTTTTGACAGAATTTCATGTTTTTCTTGATTAGTTTTCATTTTCAATTGCTTCTTAACTTGTCTAAATGTTATGGTTTCAATACATGAGTTTAATTTATTAAAATTTGTTCTTATATTATCATGTTTGTTTTCATTAAGTATTAAGATTTATTTTATAATTTTTCATTTATACTTAATATCTTTAGTTAGTTTATGTTTGGTAATTAATTTTTGTTCTTGTTCTAATGATTTTAAAAAAATTTATGTCAATGTTTGGTAAATGTTTAGTTGCTGGAATTTTAGTTTAGAAGTTTAATTTAAGTTTAGTTATGTTAAGTTTTAGTTAATTAATTAATAGTTTTGTTACCATGTCTTTATGCTAGTTTAGACATCAATTTGTGTTATTCATTTGGTGTGTTTAATTTTCCAACCTTTAGTTTCTTTTAATTAATTATGTTTTGCATTTATTTATTTATTTATTGCTTAATTTGGATATGTTTAGCTAGTTTTTTAATGGCTTAAAGGTATAAGAAGGATTAAGGGTGATTAATTGTGAGAATGTGATTTAGTTTATAATTATTTGATTTTTTTAAGATTAACTTTGTTTGGAACTTTAGTTAAATGTCATAAATTAGGTGTTATCTTTAGGATTGATTAATTTTTAGGTAATTTCCTAAATTTAAATGCTAGGATTGAGCATGTGATATGTAATTCCTTAAGAATTTTCGAAAGTAGTAATAGATTAGTTGGATTTGTTAGGATACTTAACCAACTAATATAGGGTTTCATACCTTTAGGTTACACTTTCCGAGCTTGCAAGTGAGTGCCTAAGTTAGTTATTCCTTAGTACCTAAAGTGTCTTCACTATTAAATCTAAAGGGCTTGTTCTAGTTTATAGTAAAGATGGGGGTATTTCTAGAACTTGTTAGATTTACCTATGCTAGAGGAACTGAGGGTTTGAGAGCTTGTTCAAACCTATAGGCTAACACAATAGCTAGACCACCTTTTATCTAAATTAAAGCATCAATAGTTATTCCTAAATCCTAATGATACCTTTAGCCCATCTCTTTGTTATTATTAGTAGTCCTTTTGTTCTTTTATTTGTGTTTGTTTTTTTTATTACATTATTTTCATCTTAGTTTCTTTAGTTTCCATCATTCTAGGGATTTTTGTTTTCTTTTTATTTACAACAGTAGAGATAGCAATGCACCCTAGCTCCCTGAGTATTTGGCCTTGACTCACCCTATCTACATAGTTAGATTAATTAGATAAATTTATTATTTGATAGCTTACGACTAACACAGACAATCCTTGGTAAAGGCACCAAAAACTTATTTGCTAATTTTTACTATACTACAATTATACAGCTCATAACTTATAGTATAGCTAATATTGATCCCATGTGGATTGAATCTATAAACCTAAAAATCTAAATTTCATTTTTTGTGGTAAAAAAATTTAAAGAAACTGAAAATTAAACTAAACTAATGAAGTTTGAATGAATTTAATCGTAGAAGAAAGCAAAACAAAGAAAATAATCAATAGTAGAGACTTCGGGGTTGTTTTATTATTGTTTATCTTCCTTTTTCCTATTAGTTTAATTGTGTTTGATCCTAGATATCCTATGGTTTGATTACCCTCTCTTGAGATCTAATTAATTAATCGTAATTGAAATACTTAAGAGCTAAATTATAACCTCTCGGTTCACAATACTATTCCCAAATGTGCAATTGGATTTAAAGCAATCCTAAGAGAAATTAACAAGTAATGAAGATCTCTCTTCAATAACCTATTAATCAATTCATTTTAGGTCTATTAAGCTACCAACTCTCGTTGGGTACGCTAACTCAAATAAATAAAAACAATCTCTCAATTCAAAGTGATTATAAGTTTAACAATTAATACAAATAATTACGCTTTAAATCAATATGGTAAAAATTGGTTAAACAATTCAATAACAATCCCTAAATTAGATTTAGCAATCCATAATCATGTTCAAATAAAAAACATTCAGATTTGACGTCAAAAGAAAAGTAAAAGAAAAGGGAAAACTAGTGATCATGATGATGACCCTCTTGTTGGAGATCTGGACAGCACTTGTTGAATCTTGATTCTCCTCCTTATTCTTGATTCCATATTTTTCTCTTCTAAAAACTCTCTATTTTTATCTTAGATATTCCCTAGTGTTAAAATGGTGGTTGCTAGGGTTTCTTCCCACCTTCTTATGTCCAAAATAACATAAAAACGAAATTAAACAAATCACTCCATGTCATACCGCCACGTTAGCTCTTTTAGCTTTAACCTCTGCTTAGTATTTTCACTTTATCTTTGTCTACAAACCTTGAAATGTCATGAAATTTGATATATAGGCTCCTTGCATGTTTTTATAGCTCCCTGTAAAATTTAATAACTTTTAAACCTTTATAATTTCATCTAACGCCTTCTGAAACTCAACTGTACCAAATATGTTTCTTCATCTCAACTTGTTTTGATCTTTCCTTTGTGCACCATTCATGACTCATCATATAGCCTTCATATTTGGTATGAAGCTTCCTAAATTGATGCTCTAACATCTTCCCTAGGTCTATAGGTGCTTTCTAAGTAAATTCCACTTGATTTTACATTAGATATTCATAATAATGTGATAGAATTCTTGTCTAAGATCAACAAACATCACATTAAAACACTTAATCACCATCAAAACAATAGAATAACATCAAATTAAGTATAAATCATGCAAAGCTCATCCTAAAGATGAATACTAACACATTATACCACTGTAGAAGTAACTTCTAATGCAACTCTATCACTTGTATATGGTATTGCAACATGATATTAGCCTATAATCCTTAAACTCGAAGTTAGGACACTTAGGAATAAGGCAAATGAATGTTTTGTTAATCTTCTTCAATAATCTGCCAATTTGGAAGAACTCCTAAATAGCCTTGATAGTTTTCTCCCTTATCTAGGTTTAAGAAGACTGAAAGAAGAAGTCATTAAAGCCATAAATTCTTGGGGCTTTATTCAATCCTTGCTCAATTTCTTCATAACTTACCTCCCTAGTAAGTGAATCTAAGTCTACACCCGACAGGTTAAAGAAGATGAAAGAGGTTAAATGCATTATATGGTCCTGCCTCATATGTGACCTATTTAGTAAACCCTGAAAGTAAACATCTATCTCCTTCTTAATATCACACTGAGCTCTTAAGACTTGCTCATTAGAGATTGTAAGTTGGATAATCTTGTTCCTATTCCTTCTTCTATGAATGTACTTGTAGAATTAAGATGTGCTACAATCACCATCCATCAACCATAAAGTTTTAGCTTTCTACTATCATAAAGAAAAAGGAGAGTTCAAGAGATTAGTATGGCAATTCAGTAATTGTACCTCCTTTACTTTCAACTCTACATCCAAAGGGTTGAGATTTAGCATTGTTTGGCACTGATTCAACTCTTCTTTAGCCTGATGGATAGCTTGCTTGTTAATAAATTGATGGCTGCTAGCAAGCTTCTTCAACTCTTTTTCAGTATGGGAAAGTTTCCTAGTCAGTTTATATTGCTTAAATCCCTAAATTAACTTCCTCATAAAAGCTTCAATGATGTTATTGAACTCCTAAATTTTATTTAAATGATTAAATAACCTGAATGGGGTAGGTCTAGGATATGCATATGATAGATTATGAACTTCAATTAGACTATGGTCATAAATGAGAGGCTGATTGAAGATAACTTTATTAAGTTGAAATTGATCCATCCAAATATCATTTTGAGTAAATGTGATCCACTTTGTTTATTAGACAAAGTGTAGAAGTTGCCCTCAAATTGGAGATCATTTAGCCTAATATGAGAAGTCCAATTCCTAAAACTAGTGCAAGATCATAATTCTACTAGTTCCATCCTTTGTTTTTTCTAATTTGAGTGTAATTAAAGTCCCCTCAGACTAGCTAAGGAATCCTCATCGTGTTGCAAGTGCTCCAAAGAGCATTTCCTTGAAATGCCAAGTTAAAAGCATTTATAATTAAAATGTAAACATACTGACCACTAGAGTTTAGAACCAGCCTCAAATGAATTATTTGCTCAGTCATTTCACTAACCTTAAACAACAAAAAAAAGGTTCAAATGCCAAAATTATCTACCATTGTAATGACTTTGATGATTTTTCATAATCCTTCAACTTTTATCAGTAAACCAAGGAGTCTTGAATCTAATAGCTTTCAACTTGGTTTCCAAAATACCAATCAGCCATGGTTTGGTTTCACCCAGATAATTAGTCACTATTTACTATTTATTAAGGCTATTAAGGCCCCTAACATTCCATATTATAATAGATCTTATTAATGGGAATAAGAAGAAGAAGAAGAGTTTCCTTTAACTTTCCTAGTTGATCTCCTCATAGATACTTTAATACAAATAGTTTCTTTCTCCTTATTAGGGGACTTAGGAGTAGCCTTTTACACACGTAAATTTTCAACTAAGATTGACTCCTCTACACCTTGATCTTCCTCAAGACTAATTTGGGCACTACCATCACTCACCATAGCAACCATCAAAGTAAGTTCACTCCCTTCCTTGCCCTCTTGAGTAAATTAAGGTTATGAGCTACTAAACGATGTAGTAATGGTCTCTTGCACTCCTTCTCGAGTAGCCTCATCTTTAGAGCCCTTATTTTCATTAATTAGGTTAGTGTTGAGTCCCATAAACTCCTTATAATCCTCTTTTTTGAACACCCTTCCAGTAGGTTTCCATACTTTGTATTTTTTTTTAGTTGAGTCTTCCATGGATAGGTGACTTCCAATGTGTCATGTACTAGCTTCTACTCTCTAAGCCACATGATTGGAATGTTATTGGAAAGGGCTTTATCACATGAAACCTCCACACAAATTCTATTAAATTAAACCATTGGACATTGGCTAGCCTCAGCCAGCTTCTAAATATTATGTTCAGATGACAACTTAAATAAATAGAAACAATTGATCATTCAATATCACCTCCAGAAGTCCCCATTTCTTCTAATTTTCCATTGCCAAATATTTTATAAATGGGAAGGCTATGCTTTTCTAATCTTTTCAAGCTCTTGAAAGCTTAAAAACCATAAAAAAAGGATTAAAAACTAAAATAAAGTTTAAAACATGAAGAGAGAACAATAGCAACTCAAGAACATTTAAAAATTGATGTTTATCACTTTCAAAGATTGAAACTCTCTTAATATTACATAAGGATTCAACCAAAAGCACTAGAACTCTTATTCATAAAGTTAAGAAGCTAATAGAGTTGTTGGTTACAAAAATTAAATGTTAGGAAGAGAAAAATTGATTGAAATTTGAAAGTTCAAAACTATTTGTTATCTTATTAGGACATTACCTTACATCCCTATGAACATTAATGGCACCATTGAACTCTTTAAACAACCCACATTGATCTCCTATATAGGACTATAATGATGAATTACACCACTATAATTGCCCCATGACAAAAATATTTCAAAACTAGACCAAAAAATTTCCAAATACTTTCAAATATTTTCCTAATATCAAATGCAATTTGAAGTAAGTTTCAAATGATTTCCAAGATGAGTTTAGGCACCAAGACTTATAAAATAAGTTTAAACATAAAAATATGTCTTTGTTTGTAATAATGAAAACTCGTTTGGATACTTTGCATTAAAAAAATTTAAACAATTAAAAACCATACTAAAAAATCTTTTTATCACAAAAATATTTTACATAAATTTTAACACCAATTATAAGGCTATATGAATTGACAAATTATTTCAATTCATTTAACCACAAAATGACCTTGATTACAACACATTTAATTCTAAAAATTTTAAATATTTTTATAAACCTTTTAAAACATTACAAAAATCAAATTTTCAGGTAAGAACTTGACGTAAACAAATAACTTCAAACAAGTTTTCAAAATATTTGAACACCTCAAGAGTAATAATTTAAAATCATTCACACATTTTCTACTCTATTATGCAACATAATACCAATATGATATTCTAAATCAATTCCTAATATGTAAATTTCATATGCAACTTTAACTAAACTTTAAAACTTAGACCAAAATGCTAAATGCAAATATCCATGTAAATGTGACATGTACAAGTGAGCCTTTTCAAACATTAGTAAAGATTAAGGCAAACTTATAACTAAAAGCACAATTTTAAACCTATTGAATATTTTTCTTCATAACATTAAACTTAATTTTTTACTTAATCTTCATTTTTTTAACTTTACTCTAATGTTTTCTCTCATTTTCTTTACTTGAAACATCGATTTTGGACTCCAACACATATACATGCACAACTTGCAAATCCCTATGTTTTCAAATGCGTCAAAACTAAACTATTAATAATAATAATGTTTTTTTATCATCAAAACACATAATTGGAACCTCTTTTGATTCAATAGTCTCAATACCTGTGGTGATTTATCTTCATCGTGCAAGAACTTTACTTTTGATGCTTTTTGATTCACTTTGTAGACAATGTGGATTGATTCAAGGTTCATCTGGGCAATAGCATAGTTATAGAGAGAGTCATATCCCTCAATGTAGAGTCAGAGTTTGATATGATATATGCCTTTTAGACACTTAGGTGGGACCAAATTTTATGACTGGATAGACCATATTACCAGAAACTAGGTTAAAATCTCTTTAGTGACGTTGATGAGAAGACTAAGGATGACGCCACTGAGATCTGGTCCTTTGTGCAAGGTGTTGCTATCCTTATCAACCACTATTATTTGTTTGGATTACTATGGATCCTAAATTATATATCGATCTTTGAGCATAAAAAGACACTATTTCAATGATTGATCAAGTTCTCTCCAGCCTAAATTTTAATAAACATTAGGCAAGGCAAAGTATTGGTCTTCCCTTAGGTGACATTAGGTGGGGTTATCTGACGTCTTGATTAGTTGCCCATGTTTAACATTGAATAACTCTTAATTCATTATAACCTTTCTTAATTATAGTAGTGTGATTTGTCGTGCCACATGAATATATATGTTAATTCAAAATCAAGATTAAGTTAGGAGATGTTGATTATTGTTGATTGTATTGACTTATGTTAGAGTGTCTAATTAATTTTTAACTTTTTATGGAATTGTTTTTAGATGATTGTTAGGATTGATTACTTAAGGGCAAACAATTATTCAACCATGGGGACTTTGATAATGTGTACAATAGATAGTTTCTTAACGTAATCTTTGATTTTAACCTATTTTTAAATATTAATTTTTCTACTAATGAGTGATTTTGATAGGTTTATAGCAACACTTTGAATTTTAGGACTTAAATGTAAAAAATAGCAAATTCAATAAGAAGTCAAAAGTAAAATGGCACCCCAAAAAGGTGTCATTATGGAGTGTTGTTATTATCCTTTTCCATAAATTTTCTAAGCAAAATATAAGTGGTCTTACTCAATAGCATCATTTTTCCAACACGCAAGTGTCACTTTACTTATTGAAAATTCGAAGGATGAAGGGAACTTGAAGACTAATTATAATAAAAACTTCCCAAAACTCACTAATTAGGGTTATTTAGACCCTAAAAACTATTGTGATATTTAAGGAGAGTTCTTTTTGGGACTTCTTTTGGAGTCCCCTTTAGGTGCTTTACTTCTTGAGTGTTATAGATAGAAAAAAGTGAAGAGAAGAAGAGATATTAATTAAGCCATAATTCAATGTATCTAGGAGATTGGTCTGCATAAAAAAAGTCAAAACTCTCAGAAAATCAAGTAGTTATCCTTAATAATTTTCTTTTTTTTTCTTTTTTTAACTTTTTGAATGCTTAGAGTTTTCTCTTTACTAATTAACTTAGAGTTAGTAATTGCACAAACTTGAGTGCACTTAGACAACTCTAAGAAGAGAATTGCAATTTAGTTATTGAGTGCATTTAATTGTTTCTCTAGTTCTTAAAAGCTTAACGTTTTCTTTTTTTTACTTTTTAAAGTATTTTTTAGGTATTTTATTTCTTGAGTGCTATGGATATCTAAAAAAGGTGTAGAGAATAAAGGGATTTAAATGTGCTATACTTTAACGTCTCTAAGAGATTAGATTAAGTAGCAAAACATCAAAATTCTAGAAAATAAAATGAGTATTGTTAATGAGTTTTCCTGATTCTTTACTTCTTGAGCACTTAAAGTTATCTATTTACTAACTTAGAGTACTTATTTGCACTTACTTAAGTTCAGACTAATAATCATCAAAATCTTTGTGGAAACATCACTCAACTTGCTTAACTACTAGATAAACTATACATGCACTTATAGTTGTGTAGCATAAAAGCTAGTGAGTAAATAGATTCAAAACTTATATGATCAATAATCAAATTATGTTATTCATTCCTATAAGATTTTTTATATGAAAAAAATATTATAAACATACATGTTTATCTAATAAATTTACTAACTTGAATGAAAAAATAATGCATGACATAGCTAAATGATCTATAATATATCGATTTTCTTTTTTTAGTCTCAATTCTCTAAACTTCATGCTAAATTACAATAAAATATGTTTTTCTATTATTATATGCTAAACTACATTAGACAAAATAGTTATAGGATTAAAAATTATATCCATTTATATCTTGTAAACCCATATATCTCGATATAACTTAATGTGTCAACATAAAATGATCAAGGTGATTTGTACGATAGAGAATAAAATGAAGATAATCATTATTATAATATAGTAAAAGCATATCAGAATAAATTTGTAATTTGAGAAAATATGCAAGCAACTGTAACTAACTGTGTCAAAGAAGTTCAAATCATCCACACTACAAAAGCATTTATCAAAAATAACAAGGTGGACCTCTCTAATTAGAGGATAAGCTAATATATACCTTTATATGTAATTTCCTTTATGGTCAAATATTTAACCTTCAAATGTTTAAACCATGTGACATTCTTATTGTTGTTAATGAGAAACTATAAAATTATTATTATAGTAAAACTAAATAAGTCTAACAATGGAATCAACTATAGATAACCTAGAAATTAAAATTTCGAACAAAAATACTTATGAAACAACTCTATAATTTGCAACATACTCAAAATGCATATTAGAAGGGTCATAAGTTTTTTTGGACACTTTTCCAAAGAATAACTCCCTTTGCTAAATAAAAGATGTAACTAAATGTGGACTTTATCTCATTTGGATACATAACTAAGCCATATTGTATATCTAATCAAATATGATTTAGCATATGTCAACATATAATCCTTTCTCTATTGAAGGAATCTTAAAACTCATTTAATTGCATTCTAGTGGTCCTTATATAAGTTAAATAAATATCTAACCAATATTTTAACAATGAGTGCATTATCTAATCTATACAAACTTGAGCATAAATTAGGTTGTCAATTATACTATAATACAAAACATTCTTCAAACCCTTTTTTTTTGTTTCATTCTTTAGACATTGTTCCTAATATAATTTTTCTCCACAAGAGATTGGTGCTGTATATGGCTAACAAATTTTCATATTAAATTGTTGTAACCTATATTTAATGTTCACTACCTAAGAGAAATGTAACAAGTTTTCAAGATCTATTTAAATTAATTTGAATACCAACAATGAAAGATGTTTCACCAAGATATTTCCTGTCAAAATTCTTCGATAACATGTACTTATCCTAATGACTTCTTTTGTTTTATTTTAGTCTACAACAATCAATATATATATATATATATCCTAAAATCAAGAATTGGAAGAATGTTATACTCTGTTAATCATTGAAACTTTTCTTTGGAATAGGATCCAATCTTTTATGCCATAACATGAATGATTTATTGTGTATTAAAGGTTCTTTGTTAATAATCTTTTCAACAACATATAAAGTAGCATAGAAATCAATAGAATTTAAATACATCTTGTATGTATCATATAATAAAAAGCCTATATCAACATGTCTTACATCAAAAGATATCTTTATATTGAAGTATTTTATCCAAAAAAGATAACAGTTTGTTTAAAACAAATACAAAGACCAAATTCCAACTAAAAGATGGTATATACACATGTTATGCCAAAAAAATAATAAATAAATCCATTATCAAGATTTAAACAAACAATTCCCATAAATTCTTTATACACTTCTTCATTGCTAATAACCTTCAATTTCATCTTATGTTTAGCTGGCAACCTTCTTAATATGAATCACTAAATTATGGAAGCAACATAATTAAAAGCTTCACTATTTAGCTATAAGAAACCAAATGTGGCTACAATAACATTAGATGCATGAATGAAAAAAGTTGAAGAGTTATCTAATTGATCATATTTTTCTTTCCAAGCTTTATACTTTATAAAATCTTATTTTAATGACCTTTCTTCCTACAAAAGAAGCATATTATATTCTTTATGATATCCTTAAGAGTTTTCATACCACTGTCTTGGGATTTTATGAACCTTATTTTTTTGATTTTTTGAATTTGATTATGGGTTTTGATTTAGTGATTATTGAGGTAGTTTATGTTGGGCTCTATAGTTTTTATTCTTCTTGTATATAGTAGATAATGGGCTAATTAATGTCTTAGGCTTTATCTTATGTCATGTAGGTAATTACAAGAATACAGCTTAATAACCGATAAATTCATAAAGAATAACTATATTTAGGACTTTGACTTTACTTTGTAAATGAACCATCCTAATAATGTAATCTCTCACTCCTCCATCCTCATCGTATCTCAAAAAATACTGTTATTTCAAGATAGTTCTAATTTAATCATTAGAAGAAATTCTATACCTTTGGAAAACATTGTTGAGAAAATCCTTTATTATGATTGCCTTATGTTTTCCATTAAGTAAATGGCTAGATATGAACCTCTTCATGATTAAATAGTATGAATCCCTAAGCCATATAAAATGCTTTTTAAATTTCTATACTAATATATGAGGGAATGGAAGGATCTTCCTAAACTGGGGCTATGTTAACGTATATCATCTTCAAAGAAAATTTTACATCCTGCTCCACTTAAAATTAAAACCAATCAAGGTTTTAGTGATAATACTATTCATTTTGGAAATTGAATGAATTATATTAATGAAACAAGATGCTTAGAGAGATGAGCGATGGTATGAGTGGAGGGTTAACTAGGTTGAGGGTAGTACTTGACGACAGGCTCTTTGGGATATCGGAACACGGTGACCATTTGAAGAAGGAGTATGATCCAGATGCAGATTGCCCTGAAAGGCAATAAAGAGGCCATTCGCTGAGTGGAGTTCATTTTAAGATGGGAAGAGTTTACAAGACAGACAAATATGAGTTCAACATAAAAGGGGAGCTGATGGCTTCTCCCAACTCATTTAAGGACTTTTGTCCTTCCATCTGTCAAGTGCCATATGCTTGCAAACTTCATGGTGGAGTTGTTTCTTAGCTGAACTTGGCAATTTGGTCATGTTAGGCATTTTTCAATCCCGATGTCCTCCTTTTGGGACTAGAGTACTTCCATATAGACTAATAAAAATTGATGCTTTGGATTTAACTATATACAAGATGGTTTAAGACATTAGGTTTGGTGACTTAAGATCATGCCTTAAACTTTCCCTCATGTTAGGGAATATGATCTCCAATTGGGGCCAATGATGAAACGCCTAAATAAAATTTTAATATCGCTTTAGTTAATCCTACAGGAAGCCAAAGACTAGATTTTTGGAGTTGAGGACACATTAATTTTTTGTTGGTTTTTTATAGAAAAATTTTCTCCCTAAGCAATTAGGGAATTATTAAATATAGAAATATTATAACTACGCAAAAAATTTATGCATCGTAAATCAGTAGTTATTTGCCATTCTGGATGCTAAGTTTCTATTTTTGGACCAACAAAGTTTATATACTTAGAATGCTCTTTGGCCAATAACATTACCATGAGGGTCGTAATGTAGTTACATGTGATAAAGGTTACCTCCACTTGCACAAAATACCACAACGCAGCCGACCTTGAGGCTCTTCCCCCAAACCATCTATATATAGTGCAAGCAGTCATTGTCATGAGTATTAAGTATTTTCATTGTGATTGTGGTAGTCTTCCTCTTCACCCCATGCGCCCATTGCATCATATGGCATCCAGTCCTTGCCACTTTCCCGAAAGAGATTCTCCCCATATTCACCATATAAATGAATTAGATCACAGTCTTGATATCGCTAATAAGCCCACCAAGTAGCAAATTTTTCTAGCTTTTTACTCCATTTGAGAGAAGGGAGTCCTAGTTTTGATCATTCTATGTTGTAGGGGACTAAGTATTGCTGAAGTTGCAATTAATAAAGGCCTACACAGATTGAGAGAAAAATTGTAAAGCCCAGAAAAAAAAATCCTACCCAGCCCATAACCCTAAACTTAAAATAAATAGGTTTTGTTAGGTTTTCTTCTCCCCTCTTCTTCTTAAAATAGATGACAGTACCTACACTTCTTATTTTCAGTAGTGTTCTTCACATTTTTAGCATTGTTTGGGTTTTTGTGGTGATTTTGCAAGGTAAGATACTATATTTGTGTTTTATTTTTTATAGAATGTGTATAAGTATTTAGAAATTGAGATGATCGATGAAAACATGGTTTGAAAGGGGATTAAAATTCTGGAAAATTTTCTGGAAAGCTAGATTTTGAGAAGATGGTAATGTGGAATGGAGAAGGAGAAGCAAAGAAGAAGAAAAAGAAAGAAAGAAAGAAAGAAAGAAAGAAGAGAGAAGAAGAAGAAGAGGGGAGGGGAGAGGAGAGAGAGGGAAGAGTGTAGGAGAGAGTAAAATAAGAGAGAAAAAAATATTAATGGAAAATCTGAAATTTTGGAAGATTAAGGGTATGTTTTGTAATTTTGAAAGGTTTAAATGTACTTTTGGAATTTTATGAAAATTTTAAGGATTTAATAGGAAAAGATGTTTATTTGGGACATTTTGAGAATAAAAAAAAGTTAGGTTAGTTTAATAAATTAGAAAATTTTTAGAGTTGATCTTTATTTTATTTAGTTTAAGTATTTTATTAATACTTAAGTATTGGCGATAAATCGAAAAGAGCGCAATAATAATTAAAATTCGGAGTTTTTGATTTTCAAGTAAGGGAAATAATTAGAATGTACCATATTTTGTGTTTTTATATAAAAATTATATTTTTAGGATTTATTTATGAATTTGAAAAAAATAAAGTATCTTGTTATATGAATTTTGTGTAAATAGTGAAAAATGCAAATGATGTTAAATAATTAAAAATGTAAATTATGTTAAAGACAATATTTAAATATGTTCTAATTTATGAAACTTTGTGTAAAAATAAATATATTATAAATTTTGAAAATTTTTGGCAATAAAATGTATTTTTGTATGCGCTTTATGAAAATCTTAAATTAAGGTGATTTTTCGAGTTATGCGATTTGAAAATGCGTTATGTAAAATCTATGTGATTTATGATTTATTTGAATTTCTTGTGAGTTATTGATTAGAATATGAATATTATGCAAATTTTTGTTGTATGAAAAATACATATACGATGCGTCTGAATTTTGTGATGAGTTATTAAATGATGGAACTATGCGACGATGAAAAAAAATGACATAACATGATGATGGTGAATTTGTGAAATGTCAAGAGAATATAATGAAATTATAGCTAGTGACTTACTTAGATAGATTTATACTTAATT
The DNA here is from genome assembly GCA_028565735.1 of Pinacopodium congolense. Lineage (NCBI taxonomy): Eukaryota > Viridiplantae > Streptophyta > Magnoliopsida > Malpighiales > Erythroxylaceae > Pinacopodium > Pinacopodium congolense. The sequence continues at coordinate 14,159 of JAOXYD010257496.1, forward strand.
GTCTTGATTTTTATGCGATATGATTGAGATTGCTTATTGTCGAGATATTCAAATAGTGGGGATATCATTAATGATTTTATTGGTATTCTAGAAGTGGGGATACCCAGAACGCTTCTAAGAGCGGGAAGTATGCTGTATGTTTTATTTGATGAGACCCGATATTCCAAAAGTGGGAATATCTAGGACATTTCTAGGAGTGGGAAGTATCTTGTGTGGTTTATTTTGCGACAAACCATTGGATATAAGTCTATTAGGTTAAGCGGGGCCCTGAAGTTTAAGAAAAATATTAAATAGAAATGCTTATATGTGTTATTTGCCCTCACTGAGTTGGCAGCTCATTCCTTGCCCGTTTAATTGTTCAGGAGATTTTCAGTAGGTTTTGGAGTAGTTTGAATTTTTAGTTGTGTTGGTAGATAGTTCATGCGAGACAGCTTGTCGCAGGATGCCATAGGAATTAGTTTTAGTTAGATTTATGTATTCTTTGACAATTCAATTCTTTTGTGATGTAAAGGAGATTAATGGATTGTTCTTGATGGTTATTAGATTTATTGTCATTGAAAACTATGTCTTTTATTAATAATTATTTTTCTTTTATTTTAAGTTAATTCCTTGTGAGTTATTGAAGTTATTATAATGAGCTTTTAGATAGAATCTGATGAATTTAGGGCTTGTATTTGGAATTGGGAACTGAGTTGAGGAATTAAGGTTGTTAAGATTTGGTAATTGTATGTGAATTGAGAATTGAGTTTGAAACAGATTGGAGCGTTACATTCAACCTTGTCAAATTACAAGTTTTTTTTTCATCAAATCTCTTAGGAAAGGTTTAAAGAATGGATTGGCCAAATTTCTCGACTTCCCATTGTAAGTGTCACCATATGCTTGTGATGGAGTAGCGTGACTCACGGTGTATTGAAATTGAACTCATGCTCTTTTAAGTCGATGGGATTTCTATAAGAAAATTCCTCGACTGCTCAACTTCTTTATCTGTTTCTGCTAATGCAACAAAAATTCACTCTATTATAGAGTGTGTTATATAAGTTCCCATTTTTTATTTTCAAGACACTGCACTCCCTCCTCCCAAACCCAATATCCACCTTACATCGTTATCCTTGTAATATAGATTGAAATTTCAAGACCTGCTTGTTTTTATTTATTTTTTCTATTTGTTATGGTGATTTTTCTGAAAACTATGCGTTTGATCTATTTTTATTTCTTATTTTTAAAAAATAAAAAATAGCAACGGGTTTATAAATATAGAATTTTATCAGTTTTTAAAACAAAAAAAACATTGTATAGAATTTTTTTAAATTATTGTTTCTTTTAGTAATTGTTTTTTATTGGTAGAATTTGTGGAATTGGATTATTTGATGAGTTTTAAACCTACTTTTCTATTTAATTTTTTTATGAATATTAACTAAAAATGTTTTTGTTTATAATTTATTAATTACAAATTTCAACCAAATAGACTTTTTTGACACAAAAAAAAGATGGAAACTTTGAGGACCTACTAGTTTTCATTTATTTTTGCTATTTGTTATTATGGTTTCTTTGAAATAATGAGTTCTCGCTTTTGTTTTGGTTTCTTAGTTTTAGATGCTTTCTCTATAAGTTCTAGTTAAAGTGCCTGTTTATATGGGCTTATTTCAGTAGAGCTTTTATTAGTAGAGCTTTTTTCTGTAGAGCTTTTCTGAGAAGAGTTTTTTTAAGAAGACAGTTGACTGTTTAGCTGTCATTTAAAAAAGAGCTTTTTTAAAAGAGTTTCATAGAGTAGATTGTTTGGTAACATAAAAATAAAAAGCACTTTTGATTTTAACTATATTTTA
>JAOXYD010257515.1:0-29621 GCA_028565735.1 Pinacopodium congolense
AGCTTTGACAATAACTTGGATTTGTATTCGTCCATTTTAATAAATTAAGCTTTTAACAAACCTCAAACTCACGCCTAATTAAATATATATAATATTCAAAGGGAAATAAAATTTAAATAATTTGAAAATTCTATATTTTATATGGAATCAACAAAATAAAACGTTTATTTTTATTTATTACATATAGAAAAATATAATAAAAATGAGAAAGAAAATGTTAGAGAAACAATTCGCTTTTTATTTTAGAAAGTAACTAGGAAAGAATGTTGTCTTATAAATGTTATGATTGGATGATGAACAACATATATTATAAATAAATTATAAGCTTTATAAAATAAGTTGACTAACATTAAAGTCTACTATTATGATTAATGTAAATTAATAATTGAATATCAATAATAATTACATCTCATAGTATTATAATATTTTTCTCAAAATGAATATAGGTAACAAATGCTCAAATTATACATACAAACATTAATATATAAATTAATTAATTTGATTAAAAAAACTTATTCTAATATATGCAAATTAGAGGGGAGTCCATATTTAAAATGTTGTATTCATTAATTAACAAATAATTATGTTTGTTAAATATAAAAAGGAATTTATAGTGATATTCTTCTTGTATTTGTAATTAGGATTATATGTTTTTCTATTGTATAATTCTTTATATGCTGGGGGTATCCCGAATGGTTACGGGGAAATTTAAGTAGATTTTGGAAACTAAAGTAAAGATTGATGGCTCAAATCTCTACAAGAATTGAAAGATAACCAAGGATTAGTATAGCTAAAATCCCAGTTATATTAGGTGAGACATAAGTCCTTATTCTCTCAACAAGTATCAACTCTCAAAGCCTACCTCTTAGAGATTTAAACTGACAAAATTTTCTCGTATTAACTTAAAGTTCAAACATAATCTAAAATTTCTTTAGTAATAGTGATAAAGTTATTGTTGATAAGACTGAGTAGGTAGAGAACCTTAGTAATCATGAGTGAAATTTCAACCTCATCAGCAAATCTCTTGCATTTTCCTTCAACCATTGCATTAGGACCACTACTTAAAGATGTTAAGCAAATCCTGTCTTATAAAATGTAAAATCTTATAGAAATCACTCATTTGCCCGAAGACACAAAAATTCATTTTTGAACTAATTGTTGGTTCTACCTTTTGTTTTGATAATGACAAAGTATTTTTACTAATATTTTGTAGAGCCTTTTTTGTAAGATAGATTTTATAGAAACAAGCTATAAAGTTTTCGGTGAAGACTTGAAGTGCATAGATGTGAAGCTCTTACCTAAAGTTTATGAAGTGGTTGAAGACCAAGTTGATGGAAGAAGAATGATGGATATGAACTTGAACATTGAATAGTAGAATTTGATAAGCTGTTATGAGGGAGTTTGTGTAAGCCCTCTTTTGGTCCTATCATGTGTTGAAGGGCTCAATCATGCATATTGCATTCACATTGAGTATTTACATATATGATGCATAATCAAGATGTGTTATACGTGTTTATTGTATATGAAAATCCTCTTAACGGATAAATGAATACATGTATGGTATTGTATGAGTATGCATGATGATTAAGTTGGTAAAATGAATAAATAAATCGATGTGACTAATGATTCTGTAATTTAGTTAATTATGTACAACTTAAGAGGAAAATCATGTATGATAAATATTAATTGAATTGGAGTGTATAAATTGATTGATTTATGTTAAAATGTGTTGGATTAGGTTAAGGTGAGAATTGGATTGTATTGGGTCGAGTTAGACCGGAATATCCTGATCTCTGTGCGGTTGGTCGATCGAATAATATATATTAGTTGACCAAATATTGAATAAAGTGAGATAGGTAGACCAAAGATATATCGGTTGGCCGAATGTTGAACAAAGGTGTATCGGTTGACCGCATGATGTGAATCAATCGATCGAACTTGAAAAAAATGCAATGATTACTTAGAAACTTTCGGATTTTGCAATAATTATATTAATTAATGAAAAATAAATGTTGGGCAACAGCCATGTAACAGGAATATTTTACTTTTTACATATAAATATGTATTATTGATGTGATTTTTTATATGAAAAATATTGTGAAAGTTTTATACAAGTGTCTTAAGTGGTTTTATGAAGTTGTGATGCTTTTGTGGTGTATTCATTCTTAAATCTTGCGTGAGCCCCAAACACTTTGGTGAGTCAATAGGGAGACATTTTGTAAGGGTGTTTGTATGGGGTTGGAAAATTAAGATTGATTTCTTATCAGGGTTATTCTTAAGTCTTGAAAAAGCAGAGCATTTTGTGAGGTTATTCCTTAATTTTGATAATGGAGTGTGGTGAGATTATCCTTTAGTCTTAAAAAAGAAAGAGTGAAAGGTTATCGTTAAACTCTAAACTTTCCTAACTCTACCCAAGATGTCTTATATATGGTAGTGGATAAATCTTAAAATGAGACTACCATTCTTTAAATTCCATGAAAATTGCCATTTAGATAACTGGTTAAATTATTGCCTATGGAGTGGATCACAAATTAAGAGAAGGAATTTCATACTTCTCACCGTCGTTCAATCCATATTACCACTCCCCCAATAATACAACACTTGAAAGGTGACACTATTAGGTTTATTTTCAATAGAATTGGAGAAGAGCATTAAGATCCACCCACATCTTCTGGACTAATTTTGATAATTGCTCTTACTTTCTCTTATGAAGAAGGTATTAATAGACCTCCAATCCATTTAGTCTTCCTTGATGGACATAAAATGTATGTAAGTCATGTTAATGGACATTCATTTGGGATGTAGACTCTTCCATATGCGATTCAGATTGTTAATGCTAGATGGATGAATTCTTTGATAGCTAAGATGAAGATGAAGTTTATATTATTAGAAAGAAGTAAAAAAAAAAAAGTGCCAACCTAAAAAGAAGCTTCGACCCAAACAAGATGATGATGATCATGATTAAATACCTTCGATTGGTCTTAAGAATCCTTAGCCTAAACCAAAAGACCTCTATACACTATTAAAAGCAATTGGAAAAGAACACTAGATTTAATCAAGATGTTCCATACTAGTGATTCCTACGATTCCTGAAAAGGTCTTAGCACCATTACCTTGTATGATGATGAGATCTTATGAAAAGAAAATTCACCTTTAGAGGCCCGGACTAATAAGACTACTAGCGTCTCCATAAGACCCTACTCTAGATCAATAAGAATTAACCCTCAAAGACATCTTGTTCCTCTTTTTTTAGCAGAATAAGTGTTGAATTGGTAAATTGAAAATGTAGTCACCCAAAATCATATTCTTCATCGAATTGATTAAAAGCTGGACGATTTATCCCAGCAAACAAAAGAGTTAAATTTTAGAGTTGATACGGTATCTCACCAAATTCAACAGTTACATCAAAGGTTGTTCAACCAAGCTGTCCAACTTGATTTTGATAAGAGGAGATATCTTGACCAACAATATTATAGGCCATATTTTTCAAAAAAAGAAAGAGAATTACAAAAAGTCAGAGAAGAACTCAAGAGAATTGAGTTAGACATTGCTAAAGAGTAATCTAAAACTATATATAAGCCTTACTCTTCAACATTCCAAGCTATATAAGCCACTTATGATACTCTAACATATCTTACAGCTACTGACTACGGAAAAGTCTTTGAAATGTCTTACCATTGTTTAGAAAGATTGCCCTTTTAAAATCCACAAAACCCTTTAAATTATATACAAAGCCAAAGGATATTCCTTCAACTTAATATGCAAACACCACACAGAAACCTTTACGAATCAAAACACCACCAACCTCTCCACCAAATGCAAAACCTTCCTACGACATGGAAAAAGAAAGGAACTTATGACAACTTATGACCTTATTGCTATACTTCATCCAGTTCAAGATAGCTCTAAAAGCCAAGATATTGATTCCTTCACAGAAATTTCTAAAAGCTCTGAACAGTATGTAAATCTCACTGAGATATCTTAAATTATGATGGCTATTCCACACTCTCCTCAAGAAAAAAAAAGGTTTAACAAGAAGTTGAAGATGCTGAATCAATAATTGAGTCAGTTAGATCATAAGCAACTCTCACCAATCGTCCTGCATTAGGACTATGGTTTACTTTTGATGATGTTCCACTTACAAAATGGAGAGATTAGTTACATGAATTCAATGCCTGAATTGATCTTTAAATGACAATACTAGATGCTTATCCTAGAGAAGTCTTAACAGAATTTGTATCTAGAATGATGGGAAATATGAAAGAATGGTTCCAAAACTTATGTGATTATAGGCTATTATAAGTTATTCAAGTTCTATAGGCTGGTTCCTTATTAGGAATGATTCAAAAAGAGTTCATTGGAGATTTTCAACTTACTGATTGATAATGCAAGCATGAATACTTTGAAATGAAATGAAGCTTTATGAAGGGAAAAGACTTGTAAAAACATTTTAAAAAAATGTTTGAAAGATATTACACGTTCAATGGCTTTAACGATGTGAATCTTTGGTACACATTTATTGGATCACTTCTTGATAAATTACAGCCAGAGCTACAGCTCATGATTAGTACTCTCCATTGGGATATATCATAAATTTCTCTTAAAGGAATTTATCAACTAACCTTAGTAACATTAGAAAAATTATGTGAACAACAAAAGTTTTTCAAGGCTATGTTGAAAGGTAGACCTCAACTCAAACAAGCTTGTAAGAAGCCTTACCTAAAGATCAAATGTAAAGATACTAAGAAGTGTGACTACTATAACAAAAAGAAAAGTCACTTTAAGAGGCATCCATTAAAAAGTCCCTATAGAAGAAAGAAAAGATATATAAGATTTTTCAAATGACGAGCTATAAAATTAGATAGGTGTTATTTGTGTGGACAACTAGGACATTATATAAGAAGATGCTCTAAAAGAACAAAAAAGACATGAAAGTCTTGCAATCCAATAAAGCTATGATGCTTATAAAGGACTATGAAGATATTGAGCCTCTATTTGAAGAACAATTCAGTGAAGATGATGAAATGCTATTTGCATTACCTGATTATGACTCATCTAATGATGAAGTCTCTTTTCTTAATGAAGAAGACAAAGAACCCATGTACATAGTGGAACAATCTTGTCTAATGGTTAAACTAAGGAAGCCAGTAGTGATGCGGCCATATGTTAAACTTTAGGTACTCCTTAAAAAGCATCATAAATCAATCTCAACAGTTGATTACATGGATACAGGTTCTTGTAGGAGTGTTATGAGGCCACTCATCCTTCCTATAAAGGAATGAAAACCTTATGAGGAATATTTTACTATAACTAATGGAAAATTGTTCATGATCAATCTTATTACAAAAATAAAGATTTAGATAAAGTTATTTCCAAGTTGTGTTGATTAGACAAAAATTCTAGGCAGTAATCTTTCTAGTCTCAACATCCTTATCAGAATGGATGTTTGTTGTCAAACTAAAAAACTACAAATCCCACCTCAAGGTATTAATTATAAATATGATTTTCAAGCTTATATAAAAGATCACAATATCTTTTAACTACAAGATGCTCACTCTGGATATGAAGATATAAAAGATTAATTCTTACAATATTGTCCATAAATCCATGACTAGTTTAATCATCTACATTCATTATGAAAATATTCAAATTTCTATGTCCAATTGTCTTTTAAGAAGAATGGGGACATTAATTCTACAAAAGCAACTCATTTGGGAATGAATTCAAAAGACTTAAAGATGGCATAAAAGGAATGTGCTATTCTTTTAAAGGAAGGACCGATCAAACCAACGAAGTTAGATTGGACATACCGAGCCTTCTAAGTGAACAAGTAAGCATAATAGAAAAGAGGAAAGAAGAGATTAGTTATCGATTATAAACCTCTAAATATCTTCCTTGAAGATGATAAGTTTCATTTATTTAAGATTAAAACACAAATGTTATTTCTTAAAGTGGCAAAAATATTTTTCAAATTTAATTTTAAAGTTGAATTCTGGCATTCTAGATTCCTAATACTTAATACTAATGGATAGTAATGTCATTTGGGTTCAAAGTAGCTCCATCACTATTTTAAAAGGTCATGGCAAAGACTTACAAGCCCATTTTATCAAATTTGTTAATTTACATTAATGATATCTTAATATACTCTTAGACTCAGAAAGAGTCTCGGGCCATATGAAGACAATTTTTTGAGCTTACTAAGAAATATAAGACAATGTTCTCAACCTACAAAAGCCAAATTAGATTAACCTAGATAAAATTTATGGGAATGAAGTTTTAGGATGGATTTTACCAGTTCAACCGATATATAGCTGGTGAATAATTAAACTTCCTAAACACAAATTTTACTGTTAAATAAATCCAACAATTTTTGGAGATTGCCAATTATATTAGGAATTTCACCCCTCATGTGTTTGATCATATCAGTTAGTTGTCAAAGTTACTTAAAAAGAATCCACCATCTTGGAGATCTAATCAAACAAAGGCAGTCTAATAATTAAAACAAATGAGTTAATATATGCTTCAATTATAGATTCCTAACAAAGGTAAAAGAATCCTACAGACTGATGCAAGTGAAGATTTTTGGGAAGCCGTGTTAACAGAAGATATAGAAGAAAAGCAATTCTATCGTAGACATGCTAGTGGATAGTTTAAAAACTTAGAAAAGCACTTCCATGCAATTTACAATGAGATTCTGGTAGTAAAAATAGATATAAAAATGTTTAATTTTTACCTTGGCCCTTATCTCCTTACAATAGAAATAGACAATATGTCTTTTCCTAAGATTTTAGATCCTATTAAAAAAATTCTTCCAGATAACCAATTACCTCAAATGGGAGGATTGGTTCTCTCGCTATAAATTTACAATTTTACACATCAAAGGGCATCAGAACATCTTAGCTGGTTTCCTCTCTTGACCACAGAAATACATTTATTTTATCACTCCCTCAAGATATATTCCTCTAACCTTTCTATGACTGACCTATCAAGCATTGTCAAAGTGAAAAAATTCTTCCCTTCCATTGGTATAATTCCTTTTATCATTGAAGAAATTTCTCATCTTGCTCACCTAAGCCTTTTGTACTACTCCAACTATTTCTCTAGTAACCAGGAACCCATTGTTGTCCATTAATTTTTAACATTCAGACAACAAATCATACCATGTTCTTTCTTAATGGTCCTATGTCAAAAAAAAAAACGCCATGTGATACCTCTAGGCACTCTCTTCCCTATATGCTTGTGCTATCTCTCTTCATCCTTTGCAAATTTACCAACATTTGTATGACAGAGAGAATGAAAACTCCCTCTTGTAGATCTTTCTTGAGTGGTATCAATCACTGATGAGGTGGCAATCTCAACTCACTTAAGTGATTGAGCATCTAAGACTATGTAAGACTCTAATGGAGAAGTAAAATACTCTGTGCTTCTTTGTTCTTCACCGACTTTATAGTAAAGCATAGGATGACTCCATTTATAAAAAAAAATCAAGTATATTTTTGGCATACTTTAGTTCAATAGCTACGTACAAAGAAATTGTTCTTAAAAGTCTCAGAGATTTTCTTAGGGATTTAAATAATTTTTCTAAGTTCCCATTGCCAGCCATTACAGCATCCATTGGACCTTACCTAGGAGAATTCATCCCTAGTAAGCCTCAAATGTCAGAATTTGAAATTCTAGACTCTGATAAAGATGTTATTGCTTTTAGTTTCAATATTATAAGGCCTAGACTCAGTCTAAGACCTTCTAGATCCACAAGTTTACAACATAATCCAATTAAGATTCTGAACACCTTAGGATGGATCTACTATTAGGCTTAGATATAGCTAACCCATCCTAATCCGTAGTATTAATCCTCCAAGATACTCAAGACCCAAATGATAATCCTCCTATCATTGAAGAGTCAACACTTGAAAACTTTTTGAAAAGGTATAAAGTAGATGAAACAAACCTCATCAAAAAGAGAAAGGATAGTGATAACAATAGTTCCAATTTCAATTCTAGCACATCCCTATCTAATATGCAATTTGGCAGGAACCCAATAAAAAAAGACAAGATGATTATATTCCTTTTCATTTCTAAGTTCGTGTAATAAATGTTATTTGTCTTTATATCTAAGTGTCATAACTTTTAAAGTAACTTGTTTTTTTTTTATGATGTAACTTTGTTCTTATTTCTTTAGAATGTATTATGTGACATTATTCTTATCCTTAGAATGAGATATTGATCTTATCTTAAATGTTTTTTTTTCCTTTTGTATGCTCATTTGCCTATAAAAGTAAAAGACTCTCTTCCATTATAGACATTAAGAATTTCCACTAATAAAAGTAGTTTGTTTCCTTTATGACTTCTCTCTAAAACTCACTTGCTCTCATGAAAGCTTGAATCCTTAATAAGTTTGCTTTATGTTACATAGAAATACGAGTTTGCTTTGTACTTGCCTTGAAATGAGGATCTCATACATAAGAAAATATTAGACTAATGATCCTATTTAAACTTTAAGTTAATACAGGGAAGATCAATCAATTTAGATCCCTACCCTGAGAGTTGATGCCCGTTAAGAGAAGGACTTGTGTCTCGACTAGTATAACTAGGATCTTAACTACAATAATTCTTATTTATTTATTAGTTCTCATAGAGATTTAAGCCATCAATCTTTATTTTAGTTTCCGAAATTCACTTGAGATTTTTCGTAACCTTTTGGGGTCCCCCCAGTAGTGTTAGGGGCTTGATGAATAATGAATAAATCTTTTTGTACAAACAAGAGGCTAGATTTATCAAAATCAAACTTATATTTATTGTGAAATTTCTAAAGAAATTTATTGATAAGCATGATAATAGTTATAAACAAAAGATATAAAGTATAATGATAAGATTAAACAAAGAAATATATCTAATAGTTATAAGACCTATGTGCGATGTTTATTGATATTGGGTGGGATGTGATTAAGAGTAACATACACTAAACTCAAATATTATCCTACCCACCAAATAACCTAAAAGAGTTATTAAGATTAGTTTATTTAGAAGATCACTCTTAACATGTTAATTTAGATTTAATTGTCAAGTTATATAATGACACACCACTTAGACTAAAAACTGAATGTCCTAGTCTTATTCAATATTCATCCTCAAATAAATTAATATTGAGATGATTAATCCTAAACTGTAAGTTTAATTAAGAATAGAATATATGAAGGGATATAGAAACTTAAATAATTTAAAAACATTTTATGGTTTTCACGAGACATAAAATAACATAAATGTTTCTTGTATTCGCATTTCTTAATTATTAAAATATAGAATGGACAAGTTAACGGTAAAAGGAAAATTGTGGATAAGTATAGGTGTGTTTTCTCTTTTAAAAATTTTTGATCTTATGTCTGTTATTTTACTAAAAATTTATATTCTCATTTTAATATTGATGCAAATGTTTAGTTAATTTTACTTTTTTATGTATCTTAAAATATATTATCTCAAATTTATAGGGATAATAATACTAGAATTATTAATCTTTTTGTCATTCTTGTTTATTCTTCTACGAATGTGTTTAACATCACTTTCTTAAGCATTTTAAGAAAGGAAAGAAAAATATTTACAGATTTTGAATGTAAGTAAAAATCATATAATAATATTGAACCTTTTTTAATAATGGAAAGACTTTACATTTTGAGTAATACTCTACATTTTTTCTTTTTTTTTAATAGAAAAACACTCCTCTACATTTTGTGCAACGCTTTATCCCAATAGAAAACCAGTTTATAAATCCTAAGCTCAGGGGAGAAACCATCTCCCTCCTCTCAAGACAAAGACTGAAGGTCATAAATATGAGGTTTAGTAAGAGTCCTTTTAAGTCTCTAGATGGCACTTATATAGCTCAAGTATTAAATTCAAGATCACTTTTTCGGCTTCTTGAATTTCTCGATATAAAGCTTTTAAAGAGTATCATAGGTAATTAGATACTCTTGAATGCTTTATTTTATTTATACAATATTAAAAAAGGTTTTCAATTATGGGAATAATTCATTATTGGGACTAAGTGGTTGATCATACAAATCAAATAAAACTCTATAATTGTTTTAGTGTCTTATCATATTACAATCTTAATAGAGTTAAAATCATTATCTTATAAAGATGGAATCACTATCTTATTTAAATTTGATATCCTAAATTAGTATATAAATGACATCAAATTCACTAAGAATCCACTATGAAATCTCTAAAGTTATATTCTTTATTGAATATTTGACTTAAATATATTCTCTGAAGTTATATTCTCTATTGAATTTATATTTTGACCATTCATTCGAAATTTTAGTCTATTGTATTTGGTGTAAAAATTCTCCTCACTAATATTGCAAGGAAAGAAGATTTAAAGGCCCTTATATTCTTGTCATCTAACAAAAGAGTGGCAAGTTGACAGGCTTCTAGAGATATAATGATTTTGTTGAAATAATGAGGACAAAGATGGGGGAGAGAATTAAACTTTTATATTCATTTTATAATAAAAAAATGTTTATATAGTATACACAGTGTATATCTTATTTTAGAACAAATTTTCTAACATAGGAAAAAACTTTACAAATAATTCAATATAGAAAAATATAGAATTAACCATGAAGGAGGATTCTAACGGTTGTATAATTAGAGAGTAGAATATTTTCCTTCAATTTAGAATTAATGATGCTTAATCATTTTCATCACCACCCTCAAGTTGCCATGAACATATATTCTAAGTCTAGCTTGTTTATAGATTACTTAGTAAAGACTTCACTGCAACAACGTAAGTTAGAATATCTGCTAGCTGCTGACTGAATCGAATGAAAGGAATGCCTATCAACTTCAAATTTAGCTTCTCTTTAATGAAGTGTCAATCCACTGCAATATGTTTAATTTGGTTATGTTGTATAAGATTATTAACTATTTCCTGTGCGACATGATTATCACTATATAGAAGTATGGATTCCTGTGACTTGAAACCAATCTCAATAAGCAATATCATAAACCATAGAATTTCATATATCCCATAAATCTTGCCTCAATGTTCTACTTCTTCTAAGAATTTAGTTGTTAAATTTTGTTTTTTGCTATGCCATGTAACTAAATTCCATGTAACAAATGTAAATTAGCTTGAGGTAGATATTCAATTAAATATGCTTTCTGCTTAATCTACATCTGTGAATATTTTTATCTTCATGTATCTATGCCTTTTAAGATTAATCCTATTCCTGGAGTTTCCTTTAAGAATCTTAAAATCTTCATTATAACCATTAGGTGATCTTAACTAGGAGTATGCATAAATTGATTTACTATACTAACAATATAGGCAATATCTTGGCATACGTGATATAAATAAATTAATCTATCAACCAACCATTAATATCTTTCCTTGTTTATTGAAACTTGGTTAAAATAAATAGCTAGATGATGATTCTAAATAATGTATTTACTAGTTTAAATTCTAGCATACAAGTTTTCGATAATAGATCTAAAATATACTTCTGTTGTGAAAAATGTATATTATTGGATCTTACAACTTCAATTCCTAGAAAATATTTGATTCCTCCTAAATCTTTCATTTCAGAGGACAAATATTCTTATAATCGATTCATCTCTTTTGTGTTGTCATTTATTATATTCTTAGCATCAATATAGATAGTGAGCAATGTAGCTTTACTATCCCCATGTTTGAAGAATGATATATGATCTAAGTTACATTGATGATAGCCAATTCAATTCATAGCATTTGTAAACTTTCCAAACCATATTCGTGGTGATTGTTTCGTACCATACAATGCTTTCTGCAATCTATACACTTCTTTCTCAGTTTGTGGAATTTCAAACCCAGATAGTATTTACATATACACTTTCTCCTCTAAATCTCCATAAAGAAACACATTCTTCACATCAAATTGCTTTAAAGGTCAATTAAAGTTTGCTGCCAAATATAATAAGACTCTTATGGTGTTCGTTTTAGTTATGAGAGTGAAAGTTTCATGATAATCAATGACATATGATTATGTATATCTTTTTAACACTAGTCTTGTCTTGTACCAATTAATTGTCCCATTTGCTTTGTATTTAAGGGTGAATATCTATTTGTAAACCACTAGTTTTTTCCCTGGTGGAAGTGAAATTACATTCTACGTACCATTTTTTGATAGTGGCTCCATTTTAGTTTCCATCACCTTTGTCCATTTAGGGACTTTTAGAGCTTCCTTGACCTTTGTAGGTATTCGTATATTCTCTATCTCCTTTAAAAATATTTGAAGTTGTGGAGGCAATCTATCAGTAAAGACATACTATGAGATTGTATATTGCATTTTTCCATCTAAAGAGTACCTATTAGGTGGTTTTTCATGATATTGTTTGAGAGGTAAAGAATAAGATGAAGTAGGTAATAATGAAAAAGCACTTACCTCAGAGATATCCATTTGATCAGGGACATGTATGTGAAGAGAGGGTAGGGCTATTACTTATGTTACTTTATCTATATTATGTTGTTATTCACTAGAGTTTTCACTGGTAGTAATATCATTTCCCCTTGTCTCATATAATCTAATGGGTGGCAGACGATCAATTTGATGTAGGCATCATCATTAATCTCTCCATAAGGTCTAAAAGTGGATTGATTTAAATTGAAAAAAATATTTTATTTCAAGGAAAGTGACATCCATGCTAATATACATGTGGTGGGTCCTAGAATGGCAACATCTATATCCCTTTTGATGAGGATGGAAGCCAAGAAACACATAATGCAATGCACAGGAATCTAGTTTAGTCTATTGATCCTTGGTCAGATAGACATAAGTAACATGCCTAAATTCTCATGGATCAATGTGTACAATGGATGTAATCAAGACGTATTGTGCAAATACCTACAGGGGTGCGAAAAGAGAGAATTTGAGAAGGAATTCAATTTATTAACTAAATAGCATATATGATAGCATCTGACCAATAATTGTAATTGACACTGGCTCCAATTAGAAGTGCTCGCGCAGTTTCCAATAAATACTTATTTTTGTGTTTTAGTACTCCATTTGTTATGATTTCAGTGGGCATGTTGTCTTATGGATAATGTCATTCTCTTAATTTTTTTTTTGAAAATTCATAGTTAAGATATTGTCCACCATTGTCTGATTGAATAACTTTAATAAAAAGAGAATATTGAGTATGAACCATGTGATAAAATATTGGGACTATGAGTCTCACATCACTCTTATGATACATAGGATATAATCATGTCATTTTGGTACAATTATCAATAAAAGTAATAAACCATTAAATCCCAAATTGAGTAGTAATCGGAGTAGGTCCCCAAACATCCAAATAAACTATTTCAAAAGGTATTGTTCTTTTATTAAGGCTGAGAGGAGTGGAAGTGTGTTAACTTTTAGCCAAAATACACATATTACACTTTAAAGAAGTTTCTAGAATATCACCAAATAATGAAGGAAATAATTTTTTTCAAATAAAAAAAGACATGACTCAATTGATGGTGCCAAAATCAAAAATTTCTTCAAATTATTATCATTGCATCTCCGAACTTGATTGATATGGACAATTGAAACATCATCCATATAGTATATTCCTCTGCTCTTAGTACTAGGCCCAATGATAACATGAGCCTAGATATCCTAAAGCAAGAAAAAAGTGTGAAACATTAAAACAACACAATCTAATTGTTCGATAATTTCACTAACTAATAGTAATTGGTTTGATAAGGCTGGAACAAGTAAACAATTTTGGAGTGAAAGAGTAGAGGAGAGCACCATAAATCTTATCCTAGTACTTGAAGAGTTTCTCTATTAATGGTTACAACACGACATTTGGGTGGAGTACTCATGCAT
This sequence comes from Pinacopodium congolense, assembly GCA_028565735.1. Taxonomy (NCBI): domain Eukaryota; kingdom Viridiplantae; phylum Streptophyta; class Magnoliopsida; order Malpighiales; family Erythroxylaceae; genus Pinacopodium; species Pinacopodium congolense. The sequence continues at coordinate 13,848 of JAOXYD010257515.1, forward strand.
TATAAGAGACTTTTATTATAATTAATATGATCTGTGACTCCTGAGTCAATGATCTAATCTGTATCATGAGTTGTAATTGTAGAAAATTTTACTAGTTTTACTTGAGATTGTAGGAGAATCATTTAATGATATATGGTTGACTAAGGAGATTAGTTCTCTCAGTTCAAATTAATTATTTTTATTGGTTACTACTGTTACCACACCAAGCATAGTTCATTATACTAGCTACCTTGGCTTCTATTGTTCATTTATTGCTTTGCATTTTATTTTTTTCATCTTTCCATAAACTAATCAGGATAACTATAAATCTTAAAACAAATATTCTTGGTGAGACGATTTCCATTACAATGATTGTAATGTAACTTGTATTTTTTTACATCTTCAACAGTCTAACTCTTATGAGAATTAAGCAATGTCATAGTTTTAAATACCATTTCCATGGAAGGATCTTTACTTATATCTTTGTTACCAAGCATGGTAACTTGATGTTGAGCCTCTTATCGAATAATTTTGAAACATTCTTTGATACATGGAACAAGTTTCATTTGAAGAAGATCACTCTGAATAGAGTCAAACACCTTGTCCAGTCCTACAAGAAAATTAAATACCTAATCTTTTTTTATTTCTTCCTTCCTAGTTTGGAGGTTCTTTAATGCATATCATCTTAATTGAGCATCGCTTATCACTTTCTTGCCAAATAATATTGAGTTTTGCATAGTATAAATTGATTAAATGTCTATTCAACCTTTTCCTAATAACCTTACAATTCAGTTCATAATATTAAGATTCATTAGCTTTAACATACAATGTTTGAGTGAAATTATCCTAAATTTATTTACCTGTTAGAAGATCAATAAATAAACCAAGTAGATGTGATTTCATGATTTTTAACAGCCAATCTCACATAATGGCATATTTGGTATACCACATTGAGTAATTTGAATCTTCTTCATTTACTCGTGGAATCTTTCCATTTAAATATTCCAGTTTATTCACTCTAGTAGTATGAAATTCGACCATTCGTGACTAGATTTTAAATTTTGTATCATTTAATTTGAACACAAATAGTAAGTTATTGAAGTTGGATGATTCAATGGAGATTTAAATTTGATTCATAGCTATAATGAAAATATTTTTATTTTCCATTGTTTATGCTTTGTTTTAAGATCTTCAATGAACGAAGTATTTGGTTTGAAAGGCTAGCGTTTATGAATAAGATTTGGGGTACACTCTGATACCATGTTGAAATATTGAACTTAAATATAGGGGAGAGAACTAAACTTTTGTATTCATTCTATAATGAAACCAATGTTTATATAGTAGACATAGTGTGTATCTTATTATAGAATAACATTTTTAATATAAGAAAATCTTTACTAATAATCCAATATAGGAAAATATATAATAGACCATAAAGGAGGATTCTAATGGTTATACAATTAAGGAGTAGAATAGTTTCCGTCAATCCAGAATTAATGACGCTTAATCATTATCAATAGATTTATGATAACTTTGACGTTAAAGGTTTACAAACATTTTGAGCACCTATATAGTACTCAAAGCCTTGAAGCAAAGGAAAAGTGCTAATTATCTAATGATTCAAAATCGATTTTTATTTATATTTATACATTCCTATCACCCTTATACCAATATACTACAAATGTGGGAACATTGTCATAAAATTCCATAACATGGTGGATTTGAATGAGTTTGTTAACTTTATTAAGCATCATTTAAGAACATTTTTTAAAGGAGGAACATCCCATAATTGTTTATGTCAATCTACACACTTATATCCCAAATAATCAACTGTAAATAGTCACCTTTTACTATAAGCCTTCTATAGTTCTATCACCCTCCATCATTTACGATGTCAATCTATTGAAAATAACAAATAATAGTATTTGTGCAAAACACAAATTTGTTCTAGTATTTAGGAGGTTAATTATAGTATATGTAAAAATTGGTTTTGTGTTTTAGGAAAGAGTTTTATTATGTTCCCTTTTTTTATTTAATAATGTATAAGCCTATATAATAGACTTCTAAGAGTTTTAATGATATAAATGAAAAGACATATTTTCTCCTTTTTATTCTCTTGTCCCCTCTCTTTTATTTTAGTTAACAGTGGCAGCAAAACCAAAAGAACAAATATATATATATATATATATAGACAGAGAGAGAGAGAGAATAGTTCAACAATGGCTTCTAAAAAATTTTGTTTAATTAATCGTTCCATGTTTTAATAACCACTATGATCATTGGAGTATGTTGATGAAAAAATTCTTAAGGTTTAAGGAGTATTTGTATGTTACTGATACAAATACCAACAAATGAGATGGAACTCACTGATTTATAATAGAAGGAATTAAAAGTACTATAGTTGAAAGATTTAAAAATGAAACATTACTTATTTCAATCCATTAATCGATTCATCTTGGAACAAAATGCTTCCAAGAATATATGTGATTCAATAAAGGAAAAGTAAAGGTTCCTTAAGAGTGAAGCATACATAGCTTCAAGCCTTGAGAACAAATTTTCAAATTCTTCAAATGAAAGATAGTGAATTTTTTACTAATTATTATGCAAGAATCTTAGACATAACTTATAAAATGCAATTCCTTAGAGAGAAGAAAAATGATACTACCATTGTACAAAAATAATGTATTGTTTGACATGAAGTTGCCCTATATTGTTTACTCAATTTAAAGAATATATAGGCATTAATGCTCTCTCCCTGAATGAACTCTAAAATTCTTATTAGTTTATGACGTAAACTTTAACTATAAAGGAGTAAACTTTAAAGGCTTGTAGTTTTGCTTATTCTTCAAACTAAAGAGGTAAAAGTATAGAAGGTATGTTGGAAGAAGAAAGAATAGGAATAAAGATGGTGATGGTGATAGGCATGTCAAAGTTGATGATAGATAAATTCAAGGCAAAGGCCGAGGAAAAAATCAATAATTTGACAAGTTAGAAGTAGAGTATTTTAGATATCATAAGCTTGCTCACTATTATAATTAGATTATTTTAGATATTGTAAGCTTCATCACTATTATTCTAAATGTTATAATTACTTGTCTAATGATAATGAAAAGCAAGAAGAATCAAATTTTTCATAAAAGAAAGAAATAGAGACTCTGTTGATAAGAGTCCTAGAAAATTAGGTTCCTCATGACTTATATCTATGGTATGTGGACACAGGTTGTAGTAACCACATATATGGTAAAAAAAGTCTTTGTTCTCTTCCTTAAATGAAACCTTTTATTCTACTTAGAGTTTTGTAGATCGTTTTACAATGAATGTAGTGAAAAAGGGATGATATTAGTATAAAAACCAAGAATGGTTTTCTAGAAAAAAGGTTTAATGTCTTTTATATTCTTGATTTGGAATATAATTTACTCAATGTTGGTTAATTATAAGAAATGGGTTATGTAATTACAATTTTTAAGTCTAATTGTGAAATATGTGACCCTCTTAGAGGAGATATTATTGTAGTTTTAATGAATTCCAACAACTTTTTTCTATTTAAGATTCATATGTTCAACTTGTCTTAATGATTGAAGTGAAATACTCCTCATGGCTTCAACATATTTGCTATGGCTACCTTAAGTTTGGAGGATTTAAAACTCTTAAATAGAAAGAGATGGTCAGTGATCTTCTTTAAACTATGGTATTCCATCCTAAGTTTATGAAGAATATATTCTTTGTAAACAACATCATTCACAATTTCTATAAGGAAAGTCTTAGAGAGAAAAAAGTGTCATGAAGTTGGTTTATTCCAATATTTGTGGGTCAATAAAACTATTTTAAACTATCTTCAAATAAGGATAAAAATATTTAATTGGTTTCATTGATGATTATTTTTTTAAAAAAAGGGTTATCATTTTCAGGAGAAATCAAGAAACATTTTGCAAATTACTGCATTTAAAAGCTTCAAGAAACATTTTGAAAATGAATCTAGAAATATTATTCAAACCCTTTACACTGATTGTGATGGTGAATATTGCTTCAAAGAATTTTTAATTTTTATGATAACTATGGCATTTTAAAAGAGCTTACAATTGCATATGTACCATAAAAAATTACTGTGTAGTAGAGAAAAAAAAATAAACATACTTAATAAGATGATAAGCATGCTTGTAAAAGGTAAGTCCTAACAGGTTTTTAACTAGAAGTAGTACATTGAAGCATTCATGTCTTAAATAAAAGCTCAAATTTTGCTAATTAAAACATGACACCAGAAGAAGCATGGGGTGGTAAAACTAGTGTTAGATCACTTCACAATTTTTTGTTGCATCGCATATTCATGTTCCATATTAGAAGAGAAAGTAGTTTGATGATAAGCGTGATAAATGTCTCTTTCTTGAAATAAGTGAAGAATCCAAGGCACATAAATTGTTCAATCCATTAACCACAAAGATTGTGATTAGCAAGGATATCATTTTTTATGAGAAGAACACTTGGAATTTAACTAAAAACAACCTACTTTAATCTTTTTTTAAGCAGAATTGAAGAAGAAGGGCAATAGTTATTAATCCAGTAGACTCTAGTAACCTTAAAATTTTTCTAATTTAACATGTAGAAACCATTGAAAAAAATAGTAGAGTGTAGCTGCTGGACCTTGTCTTGGTTGTATTCAAAGGAGATCACTATGAATGTCTAATTATAAGATGACTATTATTGACCAAATCATGATCTAATTATCCATTTTTCATTATTAACAGATTATGACTGAATGAATGTGAAAGTGTTTACAATCTAGGGTTTATTGACCAGCTTAAGAAAGCAAATATTAATAGTCATGCAATGTTATCAAAGAGGAATTAAAAGAATAAGAAAAAGTTTTAAAAATAGAGTTGCATAGATTAATTGAAATGCATAAGAAAATGTGTCATAACCTTAACCGAGTTAAAGAAATAGGTGATGCGAGATGTATAAATGAAATCCCAATTTTAGCAATGACATCATCATCATTAGTGGGAAATGGTAGCGGCTACGACACACCTATTGAGATGGATTCTTAATAGTAATGGTGGAAAGAAAATTTTATATTAAACTTAAAGAACAGACTTTACAAGTGAAATGATTAATTTAACACTTGACACAAACTAGAAAGAATCATTGATAATTTTGTACAACTCTTTCTTTCACCACTCACACAAGTCACTCACATACACAACACCCTCTCTTCTTCACATTTGATGTATATCACACTTAGAAAACTCATAACTAATACACTTATTTGGCTACACACACAAACAACTACAAGGACCCCTACCATTTATAGGTTGCAAAGTCAGTGGCTTAGTAAACTATAGCCATTCACTAAGTCAATGAGAATAAGAATCTTGAAAATTCTATATTTAGGTAGGATATTCAAGAGTAGAGACCTCTAGATAGTTGAATCCATATTACTCTCCTTTCATTACTTACCCTAAACATTAACTTTTATACTCCTCCATTTTTAAACTCTTAATGAAACCAAACTACTTTTGTAACTTTAAAAACTTAGCAAAAGTGAGACCTTTCGTAAATAAATCTACCATTTATTCTTTTGTACGATGGAACCACTTCTATTTCTCCTTGTAGCAAGTTATTTTGAAGATAGTGATAATGTACCTTGATATATTTCATTCTATCATGAAACACTAGATTCTTATTTAACTTGATGGCTAATAAATTGTCACATTCTAAATATATAGCATATTCAATTGGTTGATGTAGATTTTCTAGTCATTAAGCTAGCCACGCCCTTTATCAAGTGGCCATTACTACAGCTCGATACCCTACTTTAGTAGTTGACAATGATATTATTGTATATTTCTTACTACACCATGATGCTAATCCTGATCCAAACTTAAACATGTAGCCGATAGTTGATCCTCATGTGTTAAGATCGTTAGTATAATTGGCATTGCAGTAATTGACTAATTTACAAACGTCATCCTTTTAGTAGGAAAATCCATAGTCAACTTTTTCTTTCATATACTATAAGATTCATTGAATAGCATCAAGATGATGTTTCTTTCGTTTTTTCATGAAGTGACTTACCAATCCAACTGTAAATGCAATATCAGGCCTTATAGGTGTTAAGTAGATCAAGCTTCCAATCAACTACTAGTACATAATAGCATCTTTTAAGTCCTTCCCTTCCTTAACTGTAATCTTGATATTTGGTTCCACGGGTATTGATATTAGTTTACATTCAGCCATACTAAAATTTTGTAATAATTCTCTCACATATTTCTCTTTAAATAGAAATATTCCCTTCTTCATATATGATCAACTCATAGTATAAGAAAATGATTAAATTCTCCAACCCTTTCATCTGGAATTGAACTAATAGATTTTCTATTTTTTGATATATTTCTTCTCTAACCTCTTGTTACCCGATAGTCTGGTATAGTAAGATAGGTTAATTCTTAATTCAAAGTGGTTATTTACTTATGCAAATTCCAAATTATTTGTTAAAGCATTTAGAAGTAAATTAGTAATTGTAGTAGTTTATATAGATGATTTGATAATCATTGGAGATGAACAAGAGAAAATATGACTCGATCAACCTCTTATATAGGAAGAGATTCTTTACGCTTATGGTAAGTCTATCACTAACTATCAAATAATAAATTCCTAACTATCTAACTGTGTAGTAGGGTAAGGTAGGGTCGATCTCACAGAGAATTGGTTAGTATTTTTAGCTATTCCTAATGTTGCTCAAATAAACATAAAAATAATACCAAACCCTTAGTGTGAAGATATTAACATAAATGAACAACATACAAGAATAAGATATAGATAATAACAATGAGAATCTAGGAAGAAGATATTTTGGGGATTCATAAATTACAATCGATCATAAAAAACATATAGAATATGTTATACTTAAGATGTTAGCCTGTGGACTTAGGTTCGACCATTGTCCTCGTTCTTTTGATTTTATATAACTATGATACGATCGAAAATTTATTCCTAACTACGTAATAACCTAGGATACGATCTCTAGATTCAAAGATGAAGTAGTATTAAAAACTAGGGAACAACTAACTTAAGTCATAATCTCACACGCACAAATTATCTAACTTAAAGAATCAAAACTCTATGGTAGTTTGATTAGTCTCAATTATAAATTCAATTAGCCTATTGCTACTTATGGAATTCACTATTGAAAATTATGGATCAAAAGTTCAAACCTAACAATCAAAATAGAAATCATAAATAGGATGGCCAATCATACAATATAATCCCTAATTTTTAGCATTTAATCAAAATTTCAATCTAACCCTAGAATAAAACACAAAATTCATTCCAATTACAATTCAATTCTTATAATTATAATTCATTCATCCTTTTAAATATATATTAACCTAAATAAAACTAAGTTAATATATTGAAATTAAAAATAATAAAAACTACCGAAAACATAAAGAAAATAATATAGACAACGCTAAAATTAAAGATTTAACAATAAACTAATAATATCTATGGGTTTAACAAGTAATGGCATAGAACCCAAATGGAATAAAAAATAAAAAATAAAAAATAGCAGTAAAAACATAAACAAACTAAGTATTCAGCTCCTAAACACATCTACTAAACAAAATCTAAAGGCATGGAATGAAAGAAGGCAACAAAACACACCTAAATCTAGAGATAATCACAAAGAAAACAAAGGCTGCCTAAATGGGAACAAAACACTAACCAAAAAACTAACGAAATGGCTCCTCTTCATCCTTTTATATGTCCTCTCTAAGGTTGAAGATGTTTGGAGGTGAAAAAGTCTTGATTACAATTTTTTTTCCACTTTCAGGACGCTAAACCATGGTTAACAGTACCTTAAATGGGCCCCTTTCAAACCATTGTTGAAGGACTTGTTACTAAGAGTTAAACAGTGGTTCTGGAGACTTAAATAGAGTCACTGAGACCCATTGTTTAAGTCCTAAAATCTGCTACTAAATTCAGTTTTATTCTAATTCTCCTCTAAACTTGGCCCTTTTAGTTAGTCTTTGTATCCTATAATCAATCCTGTATGTATACTAAAAAATGAAAAAAAATTAGGCATATATACATCAAAATATGGGTGAAATCACATTGAATCACACATGGTAATACCATAAAATACACCCATATAAAATATACCTACAGCTGAACTACTATTTGTCCTCAAGCAATGACTTAAATTTTTCACTCAAATAATCTTGATAAAAAGTTTTATGCTAATATAATGCAAATAAAAACCAACCAATACCATTGATTTAATGCACAATGTATAACTCTATCATGACAAAAAAAATAATTAAGCATATACAAATCACATTATTAGTAAAAAGTAACCCTTAATATATAATATTAAGCATTCAAGTCATGACATATAGATCATCATATGAATATAATTAAAGATGTATAAAATAATAAAAAATAAAACACAAATTCAACTTTGGAGTATCTTTGTAGGACATCACCCAGTCTTTTTTCAGAGGACAAACACATTGTCATGAATGACCTCGTTTACTCAATTAGGATACTCCTTTTTAACTTGCTTGAGATGTCATCTAACTTTTTGACGTGAAGGTGAGTATTTTGTTGTGAACATCCCTATTTACTATGTTAGATCACACTCTCAATTGGCTACTAGCGCTACTTATAACTTCAACCTTTACATTAGTTTAAAGATAACATAATGAAAAACATGCTCTTATTATTTAATAAACACTTTTTTTCTCTTTTTAATTTAAATAAAATATCATATTCCAAATTCACATAATAGACCATATAAAATAATCTTAAACACTTAACATCATACAAAAGGGATTACTAAACACATGCAAGCATTTAAAATAAAAATAAAAAGGGTGGTTAGAAATCATTCAAGAGTCGATCAACATAAAATTAAATCAAAGGCATTAATTGAATTAAAATACTATAACTAGCATCCAACTAAAGAACAAAATTATTTTAAGATAAAATATTCAAATAATTTCTCTCAGACTCATAATAACTCAATTGCAAGAAAATTTGAACTTGTTCCCTACCATCACACTTAAATTAGACATTATCCTCAATATTCCAAAAATAATAAAAATACTAAGAGGAATGGAAATAAGAATACTCCCCTAAATAAGGTAAATCTTGAAGTTCTTGATGGAGAGATAACTGTCCATACTCACACATACGAAACAAAATAAAGAAAAGAAAGAAAAAGAACTCGAAAGAAAAAGTAACTAAAGGCCTAGATAATAAAGAGAGAAGACATAAAAAATAAAGAAAGATTGGGTTACCTCTAAACAAGCACTCGTTTTAGGTATTTAGCTCGACTCTTATTTCGTACAACAGCCAATATCCAATGAGAATTCGAGCCCCACAGGAAAAATGCACTTGGACATTGATGAGTTAGTGATAACTTCCCTTAAAACTGGCTTAGATAACATTGAAGATGTGGAATTGCATTACTTCTCCTTTGAACTCTAAGGTCAACTCTCCACTGTGGACATCACCTTTCATATAGGATGAGCTTTTTAATAAAGTAGGCAATAGTTCTAGAGAATCTTCATCCTTCTCATCACCCTTTAACTTCAGCTTGCTCATCCAAAATTCCTTAAAAAAACATTGCATCCTGGGGCTTTTGCCCTATCTTCTTCTCTACTTCTTCCTCTTTGTTCTTCTCTTCTTCTTCCTCTCTCTACTTTAACTATTATAAAAAGCAATAGAAATTTGGTTAGCAATACTAAAAAATGTATCACTTACCTTAGGAGGTTTTTCATCTTCCCTCTTTTCTAAAATAGTCTCCTTTTCCTCTTCTTGCTTCTCTTACTCTTCCTCCGTCTCTTTCAATTGTCCAATTGTTCCTCACTCCTTAATGAAATAACACACCTCCTCCCTTGTATCTCTCTCTAGTTGGTTAAGAAGACTTGTAGAAAATTGAGCTTCTACTGTTTCTAACGAATCCGCCAATTGGCTCACTCGATTCTCTAAGGTCTTCAAGCTACTCCCCATTGCTTATTGGAATTGAAGAGTGTTCATAGCTAAACTCTCTATGATCTCCTCCAATAAGATCTCACTAGTTTGTGGTGGTGATGATGGAGATGGAGGCATAGGTTGGAAGTGTGACTGATGTTGGTGGCATCTCGATGGAGAATCAAACATATGATGTTCTTCCTATAATCTAGGACACATATAAGTAGGATGGCTTAAAAATGAGAAAATATCACATATAACTACTTATTCTCTATCCATCATTACTTGCTCCACTAAAGATGTGAGATTCGCTACTTGTTGCTCCAACTTGGAAATAGTAAGGGATTCAAACTCATCATTAGAATAATTAAAATAGAAAATATCAAAATAAAAAGTACGATGATAATGAGCCATTGTTGTTTAACTCATTGCTACCAAATACTAGATTCCTAACTACATAACTATACAGTAAAATAAGTCAAGGTCGATCCCACAGAGAACTAGTTAGTGTTTTTAGCTATTCCTAATATTGTGCAAATAAAAATAAAAATAAAAGTAAACCCTTGGCACGAAGAAATTAAAATCATGAAAAAATACGATTAACAAAATTAATACAAATGGATAACAATAAAAAAGGACAAAAAATAGATAACAATAATGAAAAGTTAGGCAAAAGCTATTTTTGAGATTCATGAATTACAACCAATTATCGAAAAATATATAAATTGAGTTATATCTAAGATGCTAGCTTATAGACTTCGGTATGACCTTGATTCAGTTAATCTAATATGGTTGAAAACTTACTCCTAACTATGTGATAACCTAAGATATGATGTCCAGATTCAAAGGTGTAGTAGCATTAAAAATCGAAAACAACTAACTTAAGCCATAATCTCACAACCACATATAATATAACTTTAAAAATCAAAACTCTAAGCTAAGTTGAATAAGTCTCAATTACAAATTCAATTAGCCTATTGTTACTTATGGAATTTGTTAATGACAATTATGGATCAAAATATTAAACTTAGCAATTGAACTATAACTCATAAATAGGATGACCAACCTTACAATACAATCCTTAATTCTTGGCATTTAATTGAAGTTTCAATCTAACCCTAGATTAAAACACAAAATCCATTCAAAACCAAATTGAATTCTCATAATTATAACCCCTTTATCCTTTTAAATATCTTTCAACCCAAATAAAACTAAGTTAACATATTGAAATTAACAATAATAGAAACTGAAATTGCAAAAAATATAAAGAAAACAAGATAGATAAACCTAAAATTAAAGATTTGAACATTAAACTAATAATATCTAAAGGCTTAAAAAGTAATGAAACAAAACCCAAATGAAATACATAAAAAATAAAACAAAAATAACAAAACAACAGTAAAAATACAAACAAACTAAGTATTTAACTCAAAACATATCTAATAAACAAAATCTTAAGACATGGAAGGAAAGAAAGTAACAAAACACCTAAATCTAGAGAGAATCAAAAAGAAAAAAACTACTTCCCAAATGAAAGCCAAAAATTGACAAAAATGGCTCTTCTTCATCCTTTTATATGCCCTCTCTAGGGTTAGAGACATTTGGAGTGGAAAAGTCTTGATTGAATTTTTTTTTAATTTTCAAAATGCTAAAGGGTGATTAACAATACCTTAAATGCCCCCTGCCAAACCACCATTGAAGGACTTGTTATTGGGAGTTAAATGGCGATCTTAGGGAATTAAATGATGCTATTGAAATCCACCATTTAAGTCCTAGAATCTACTGCTGATTCTAATTTTGTTTCAGTTCTCCTCTAAACTTGATCTTTTCAACTAATATTTATGTCCCATAATTAATCCTGCATGTAAACTAAAAATAAATATAAATTAGGCATTTATACATCAAAATAAAGGTGAAATCATATTGAATCACACATAAAAATATCATAAAGTACACCATATCACTCCATCTACCAGAGCTTCTAGGAATTGCTTACTGTTAGTGCTATCAAAACATATACAATGGTTATCTTTGCTATAGGACTAAAGGTTTCATCATACTTTAGTCCATACTATTGAAAAAAATCCTCAATCCATTAGTCATGCCTTGTACAGTTTTTGTTGAGCTATTAGGTCAAAACTTCATCTCGTTAACCCATTTAAAAGATACAGGTTTTACATCTCGAGGTAGTGGTATTAAGTCTCAAGTATAATTTTCTTTCAATGCTTGGAACTCCTCCATTTCTTTTCTCTAAACATCATTCGACTGCTTCTTTAAAGGTTGTTGGCTCATTTTCTTCAGCAAGACTCACATAAGCATATCTTATATTAGGTTTGCAAATTATATTTGATCTTTTTGATTGCTATTATTGCTTATCATTGCCATCAATTTCTTATTAACTAGGCCAACACTCCAGTCTTTACATGTACTTGCACCTGAACTTGGTGAAGTCGATTCTTTCATAATTTAAGATCTCAGACTTTCTTCCACAGTAATATTTTCTGGCAAACTTTCTTCCATTTCCTTTTAATCTAGAAATGTTACTTTTGATGGTGTCCACCAAGAAGAAAATTCATCGAACATCACAATCCTTGATGTGTAATATTGATTAGTCATTGGATTGCAACACCTCCATCCTTTTCTTTCATTTCAATAGCCTATAACAATGCATCAGATTGCTTTCTTATCAAACTTACTATATAAGTTATCTAATACAAAAACATGGTAGACATATCTAAACTCTCTAAAATAGTTAATTGTAGGCTTTATCTTCCACCACATTTGAGAAGGTAAGATGAACTTGAATTTTGCTTATGCTAGTTGATTGATCACATGCATTGTCGTCCTCATACATGTTTTCCAAAATATTCCTAACATGTTCCTAGCATGCAATATACTTTGACATATCTATAATATATGTTGATTCTTTCTTTCAGCTATCCCATTTTGTAGTAAAGTCCTTAGATATGTTAGTTGCCTTCTAATTCTTGATTCTTTTAAGTATCTAGAGAAAATTTCTAATGTATACTCTCTTTTGTTGTTCATACACATGCATCAAATCTTCTTACCAATCTTTCCTTTTATTTTTCTTTAAAATCCTTGAATTTGTCAAATGTTTCAGATTTATTTTTCATAAACTAGATCTAAACATACCTGGAATAGTCATTAATGAAGGTAACCATATATCATATTCCTCTAATTAATAATTGCTTCATAGGATCAAATGCATTTTGATTGTACAAGCTTTACTGGATCCTTGACTTTATAGCTTGACTCCTAATATGGTAACTAAGTGCCCTGTCGTATTGATAATCAGAGCATATGATGTCTCCTTGAATGTCGAGTTGGGGAAGACCTTTGGGCATAGATTTATTCATCATTATCTTTAACTTGTGGTAGCTAACATATCCAAGACGTGCATACCATAAGTCCACTGTCTCATTCAAACCACTAGCCCTAGGAAAAACATTAGAGCTAATAAGGGCCATAATTATCCTCTCTCGGAACCCTAATTTGGAGGTGGTAAAGCATCTGCTATTCCTAGTCACTGTTAGGGCTTCCCTTACAGCAGGCACAAAAAATGAGGGATCGGTAGAAACCGAATCACCATGTAAATGGTTCGTAGTCTTCACATATACATCACCCTCATTCGGAACTCCGAATAAAGTTGAAATATAAGCATGAGTCAAGAGAATAGGGATACCTTGTATAGTTGAGCGAAATTTGGTAGTCTCGGAGTCATCCTTATCCTCGATATTCGCGTAGAACTAGCGAACCAGGTTAGGATAAAAAGGACTTAAAAAGGTCAAAATCGTCTCCTAACCCAGACTCCTGAGTTCCCTAGAAAGATTGAATTGGGCTTCAATATCCGTACGAATCGGCAGTTCCTCGATAAATGAGTTGCATCGATGTGCTTAATACTAGTTAAAATTTTTGACACTCTTAAATCAAGACGGATCATATGCAAAACGTTTCCTTGATGGTGCCATTTATGCTAAAATGTTTAACAAATACACCAGAATAGGTTAGAAAATTCAATTAAAATCAGAAAAATTTTCAAAAAATCCCTAATTTATTTGAAAATTCCTGAATTTTGGATCGAAACAATAGGCTAAAAAATTGGTATCAATGGAAATCTTATGAAATGATGAACACAATGATACCAAATTTTGATTGAATGGATGCCTAGATTAAGAGAAATTTAAAAAAGAATACCTAAATGGAGAAAAAGATCTGAATTTTTCAGAGCAAATTTTAGAAAATCTGTTGTTTTTTAGAGTGATTTGTTGCAAGAATGTTGAAGAGGACTTGAAATGCGACAAATAAATACCAAGAATGCTCAATTTGGTTAACAATGGAGGAAAATATGAATTTTTAAAAATTTTAAGGCGAAAAGAGGCAGAGAAGAAAACTGGAAAATGTTGGGTTTTTATACTGTCTGTGCCTATTAACAATGCCCTGATCATCAAGTAACGACGCTGTTGTTGGTTGATCAGGGCATCGTTACTTGTCTTTTTACACTAGTACGAACGACCCCCTATTCTTCCAGTAGTGTGACCCTGCTGGGATGCTGTTATTGGTCTGTCTTAAGCCCATTTTGATCAATTTTCTTCCCAATTTGAAAGCAAAAACTCCTGAATTCCAATCCAAATAACATGGATTGAAAAATCCATCACTTTCCTTCTAATTCAAGGTTAAAAAACACTTAAATTCAAATTAAACACACTAAACCAAAGACATCCTAAAGAAAGCAATCTAAAACTAATTCAAACTTACTTCCAAAGCTTCGACACTTGATTTATTAAATCATAACACCCAAAATCAAATCAAAACACACATAATTAACTATATAACTTTAAAATTTCCTAGTTCAATGAGGATTGAATAGTGAAAGAGTCTTAGAAGACTCCAAACTGAACTAGGCACATACAACTTCACTCTTTGCCCATTAACCTTGAAAGATGAGTTACCATTACCCACTTCAATTGTTCCAAATGGATAAATATTGGTCACATTATAAGGGCCTGTGATCTCGTCTTCCCTGGAAACAACTTCAATCTTGAATTATACACTAAGACGTTATCACTAACCTTGAAGTCTCTTTGAATGATATTCTTGTCATGCCATCTTTTGGTTCTTTCTTTATACAATTTAGAGTTTTCATAAGCTTCAAGATGAAGCTCAGCCAACTCATTCAATTGTAAAAGTCTTTCCTCACCAACCTTTCGTGAATTAAAATTCAGAAAATGAATAGTCCAATAGGCTCGATGTTCTAATTCAACTAGCAGATGACAAGCCTTACCATAGACCAACTTGTAAGGAGACATTCCAATGAGAATTTTAAATGTAGTTAGATATGCCCACAGTGTATCATCCAACTTCACTGAACAATCTTTTCTCAAAGAAATAACGATCTTTTCCAAAATTTTCTTAATTTCTCTACTCGATATTTCCACTTGAGCACTATTTTGAGGATGGTAAGGTGTAACAATCTTGTGGGTAATACCATATTTAAATAGAAGGGATGCAAATTGTTTATTACAAAAATGCGTTCTCCCATTAGTTATAATGGCTCTAGGTGTCCCAAATCTAGTGAATATGTTCTTTTTAAGGAATTGAACTACACCTTTAGCATAATTGGTTGGAAGTGCAACTGCTTTAACACATTTATTGACATAATCAATAACTAGTAAGATGTATTGGTTAGAGTATGATGAAGGAATGGACCCATGAAATAGATGGCCCAAATATCAAAGATTTCACAAACCAAGATGTTGGTTAGTGGCATTTCATGCCTCCTTGAGATGTTGCCAACCCTTTGACAAT
>JAOXYD010257516.1:0-15980 GCA_028565735.1 Pinacopodium congolense
TCATCCTTCAAATAATGACAAACCAATTTTGGAAGGGTTCCTATACCAATCAGAAAGATCCTAAATTCATAAGTCATACCCTTAACAAAGCATCTTGGTAAAAAATTCTAAGTATTACAAATCATCTTGGTAAAAATTCTAAGTATTCAACATCTACTCGTGAATTAAAAGTCGAAATACATATGAAATCTATGCTCTCATATGTTACCTTAGACTCTTCATCTATCTTAGTTTCAACGACATGGAATTGATGCTCACATTCAATAGTTTTGAAAGTTAGATTACCTAAAATTGATGCTGACTCACCATTCTCACTTGCTAACTTAATTAGCTCTACATAATCAATTTCCCTAATTGATTCTAAAATTTTCTCCATAGTTCTTTAATCATGCTCAGGCTAAGAAGGGTTTTCTAAATGTGAAATGAATGCAGCTTTATTAAGCTAAGAATAATCAGGATGATCCATCTAACTAGAGGTAAACTCATCTATACACTCAAGATATTGTTAACTAGGAAAATGTGAAGGTTGCTCAAAATAAGAAGAATTAAGCCAAGAGTAATTAGTATAATCATCGAAATTAAGGGTACATGTTTCAAAATTGTCAAATTGTTTTATCCAGTCATTGTCCCAATTAATCCTAACTTTAGGCTCATACCATTGGCAATCAAGCCAATGATAATTTTGCCTCCAAATCTTCTTGATAACTTAATTAAGTTACCAAAAGAAACCCTAACTCATAAAAAAAAAGATGACAACAAAAATAAAATAAAAAATGAAACTGAAAGTTGAAACATAAAACAAAAACAAAACACAATAAAGAAAATAACATAAATAATAAGACAAACTCTAGAGTAATTGACACTGATATATCCCTAATATTACAATTAATTTCCCTTGCAACGGTGCTAAAAACTTGGTTGCGATTGGCCACAAACAAAATTAGCTCAAATAAATCTATCTTTCAACACACAATTTAACAATTAATTCGAGATCAACTTTTCAGCAAGTGTACTAGTCGAATCAAGTAATAAAGTGGAGTATATTTAAGACTCTGAGTATTGATCCCACGAGGAAGTCTATAGGATGTAAGTACTAAGTCAATCGGATTACAATTATCTAGAGAATACTGAATTAATTGATTAAAAAGATAAAAAAAAATACTACACTATCCTACTATGCTTTAAACCTTCAAACTTTTAATTATAAAATTATTTACAAATTACTATAAATTATCAAATTGTGGAATTCAACTAAGGATTAGGTGATTAATGAATTAATTGAGCTTTAAAGAGATTTAAAGGTTGTATTAGAGTTCCTTCATGAATTCAAGACAAAGCTATGGTTAATACTTATGCCTTTTCTCCATTAAACAAAGTTTAAAGTTTGGTTATACTTTAAATATAGTCAATAGGTTTGATTTCTTGATTTACAGTCTCATATCTCTAACTCTCACAAATAATCAAAATTTGGTCATTCATTGATTGATTTGTGATGTTTATTTATTTTTCCAATAACCTAAGTAGATTTTTTGAATCCCATATTATCTTTCACTCTAATCTTAAGTGATCAGCTCAAAATCAGAACTTTAAGACCTTCAATAAACAAAATCAAACCTTATTACATGTCTTTAAGCTCTCCTAAATCATAAAAACACAAATCCTAAGCTGCAAAATAAATTAACCAAACATAATCATCAAAGTATAGAAAACATGTATCTAAAGCCACATACTTTGATAGATCCAAAAATATGAGTTGAAATAATTAGTTTAGAAGTTACAAAATAGGTTTAGAAAGCTCCTAGACAAGTTTTGAACTCCTCAACATGATATGGATAGTAACACAGCTTCAGATTCCACAAGATCTTGCAGAAAATCAAAGAAAATTCAAGAATATGAGCATAAAAACATGAACTTTGATTAATCCAAAATATGGAGTAAATCAAGTAATAATATGAGTTTAGAAACCCCCTATAATGGTTTAGAAACAAATATATATATCTTAGCAACGTTCTCCAACAAACAGTAACTCAAAACTCATAATATAAGTTGAATTACAAGGGTTTGATGTTAAGAAACTCTAAGAAAAACTAAGAGAGAAGGAAGAGAAATTCTCTCTCTCTAAATTTTAGATCTAAATTCTTATTATTGATTATTGTTTTTGTTGTTGTTTTTATATTTTTACAACTCCTACAGCCTCCCACTTGCACTTACAAATAAAAAGAGCACTCCCAAGCCGTAATTTTGGAGATTTAAGGTTGATATTTTTGACTAGTCACAACTTGACTCTTCCCTGAGTATTTTTCATCGCAACAATTTATTCATCCTTAACCTTAGGGCTGTAGACCCATATTAAAGGTTGAATTTTGACAAAATTTTCATCTTTTTACTCCAATCTCCATCTTTAAGCTCCATCCTGTAAAATAAACATAATAACACATAAATAAAACATTTAAGCACTAACATAGGGTGAAATTAATATCAAATAACATCCAAAAATAGTATAAATTTAACCCCTAACATGCTCCTTCATCATTCTTCATGCATCATTTAGTTTTTCTCCTTTGTTAGTCTTCATACATTCTTCAGTTTTGCTTCTTTTTCAATCTTCATAAATTAAGTTCTGATAATCTATTTTTTTCTTATAAAATACCTATCTTTTAACATACTTAAATATAAACATTATTAATGGAATAGTTTTGTCATCTCTAAAATAAGTTGGAGCTACTATTAGTTTAACAATCTTGCTCTTTTTAGTGATGAGAAAACTATGTGATATTATAAATACTTTTAACTCCTCTAAGTCAAATAAGGATTTAAGATTCACATCAAAAATTAATTTTAAGTTTAACTCTCCTTTAATTCATGCCTTAATTAAAATGTTTTCCCCCTCAATTCATGAAAAAATATAAAGATATAAAATACAAAGAGCATAAAGAATAATATCACACACTTCTACCCCTTTTTAGAATCAACAAAAAGTATAAGCACTTTATTATAAAAAGTGACCATCTATCATGCCAATTTCTCTGCTAATTGTGAAAAAATGATCTTCACATAGGGTTTTAGTAAAAATATCTACTAATTGATGCAAGGTATCAATAAACCCGAGTTCTATATCACCATTTTGAACATGATTTCTAATGAAATGATAACAGATTTCGATATGCTTGGTCTTAGAATGATGAATGGGATTCTTGGTTAAACAAATAGTGCTAGTATTATTACATCTTATCAAAATTTTATTAAGCTCTAGGTCATATTCACTAAGTTGTTGTTTAAGCCACAACATTTGATTACAACAACTATTGACGGCTACATACTCAACTTTTGTTGTAGATAATGTAACAAATTTTTGTTTCTTATAAAACCATGAAACTAATGCATTACCTAAGAACTGGATGTACTTTTTCTATCCAATAAACTTCCCCTATAATTAGCATGTAAATAACCAACTAAATTTAAACATGCATTCCTAGAATACCAAAGTTCTAAATGTAGTGCACCACTTAAATATCGCAAAATACGTTTAATGACTAATAGATGAGATTCTTTAGGTGAAGATTGAAAATGAGCATAAGAAAATGCTAAACATAATATCAAGTTTACTAGCAGTTAAATACAATAAGCTACCAATCATACATTGGTGTTACTTTACATCTACTTCCTTACCATCTTCATCCTTGTTTAATTTTGTGGAAGTGCTCATAAGAGTTACCCAATGATTTTGTTTGATCCATGCCAAATCGTTTAAGTAATTCCCTTGTATACTTGACTTGATTGATGAAGATGCCATCCTTCATTTACTTAATTTGGAGTCTGGGAAAGAAGTTCCACTCTCCCATCATGCTCTTCTCAAACTACCTACTCATACACTTAGTAAACTCTTGATATAACCGTTCATTAGTATTACTAAAAATAATGTCATTCACATAAAATTGAACAATTAATAATTTTTTTTATTTACTTAGTGAACAATGTAGTATCAACTTTTCCCTTTTTAAAACCATTTGCAAGCGGAAATCACTTAGCCTATCATACCATGCTTTATGTTTTTTTTAAATCCATATAACACTTTAGATAATTTTAAAATATGTTCTGGTGTATCACGTCTTTCAAAACTAGGGGCTATTAAACATAAACTTCTTCTTATATAAAACCAT
The DNA here is from genome assembly GCA_028565735.1 of Pinacopodium congolense. NCBI lineage: Eukaryota > Viridiplantae > Streptophyta > Magnoliopsida > Malpighiales > Erythroxylaceae > Pinacopodium > Pinacopodium congolense. The sequence goes on from JAOXYD010257516.1 coordinate 4,161, forward strand.
TTAAGAAAGCACTTTTAACAGTCATTTGAAGCAAAGTAAAACCTATATATGATGCAAAATCAAGTAAGATTCTAATGGCTTCTAATCTAGCTATGTGGGGAAAAAGTTTCATCTTAATCTATTCCTTCTTTTTAATTATATTCCTTTTCCATTAATCTTGCCTGATTTCTAACTATATTTCCTTGTTCATCTAATTTGTTCTTAAATACTCATTTACTACCTATTATTATATTATCTTTAGGTCTAGATACTAGGGTCCAAACTTTATTTCTTTCAAATTAAAATCCAATTCTAATCATCTAAGGCTTCTTTGATAGTTCTAGGTTCAACCTTGGAAATAAATGCAAGATGCAATAAATTAAAGTGAGAATGAGTAGTTAGCCCTTGGTAGATATCACCTATTATTTGATCGGAAGGAGTATCCTTTTTATATCTCCAATCTTTTGGTAGTTCATCATTACTTTTCTCTTCACTTGGTTCATGATTTATTCTTGAGTCGATTGTATTTCTTCTTCAAGTGTTATATTTTCTATGCTCTTGCATAATTCTGTATCAACATTTTCGAATAATTCTTTTTTTAAGGGTTAGTCTCATCAAATACAACATGCATAGATTCTTCTACATCACGAGTGCTTTTGTTAAAATCTTTATATACTTTACTAGACAATGAATAACTTAAGAAAATACCTTAATTTGTTTTAGAATCAAATTTACCTAAACTATCTTCAGTATTCAAGATATAACATTAAAAACAAATCACTTTAAAGTGACTAATATTAGGTTTTTTATTGTTCAAAATTTCATAAGATGTTTTATCTATTTTATGTCTTATGATTACTCTATTTATGACATGACATGCACAAGCAGCTGCTTTGGCCCAAAAATATTTAAGTAAATCATACTCATTAATCATTGTTCGAGCCATTTCTTATAAAAACTTATTCTTTTTTTCTACTACACCATTTTATTGTGGTGTTTAGAAGTAGAAACGTTATGAGAAATGTCATGATCATCACAAAAATATTCAAACATGTCATCAAATTTTATACCATGATCTCTTCTAATAGATGCAATAAATAAGGAATTTTCATTTTGTATTTTATTTGTAAAACTCACAAATAATTTAAAATATTCAACTTTTGTACTTAGAAACAACACCTATGTAAATTTACTGAAATCATTAACTATAACAAATGCATAACTTGCCTTCTAAGCTAGCTACTTCAATAGGACTGAATAAATCCATATGAAGGATTTCAAGGGGTCCGAATGAGGTTATCAAATTTTTTCTTTGAAAAGAACCTTATACTTGTTTTCCCATTTGGTATGGTCCGCACACTTTATCCTTTTTGTATTTAATACTTAGGAGACCTCTCATAAGTTGCTTTGCATTTAGTTTTGATAAGAGATCCAAGCTTGCATGCCCAATATGTCTATTGCACATCCACGTATAGTCACTTAAAGAAACCAAACACTTACTTAATAGGTTATGCTATAATCTTTTAATAAGTAAGACATTATCAATTAATGGGAAATTATACTTACCAAATTTTCCAATCTCAATTACCTTACCCTTGGAATTACCACCGAAAGTAGCTAATCCTCCATATTTTGTTTTTAAGGTGATGAATTATGAAGGGTCGATAGTCATGTGTATAGAGCATCCATTATTAACATACCACTTGTTTCTTCTCTTAGTGAACTATAAAATAGAAATCGTGTAAATTTAGGTACCCAGCTCATTTTTGGATCCTTAAGTGTTAGTTGCATACCTGATTCATCCTTTTAACAATAATAACATCTAATCTATCATAATCTGAGAGGGAATACAGGTATTCATAACAAAGGCAAGTAAGGTTTTAACGACGCTTAGAAGGGCTATGACAGATATGAAGAGAAGAGTAAAAAAGCCAGGGCATGGCAAAACTAAGAGAAAAAGACAAGGTAAAATATTGGATATGAAAACAAAAAAGGAACCTTATTAAAGTATCGTTCGATTGAACTATGTCGATTGGTCAACCGACCTTAGTTAGGTCGACTAATAAACGTGTTTGGTTGACTGAATTGAAGTAGCAAGAATTGTACAAATTTCTTAAAAAAAATGCTCAACTCTTCATTTTGCAATTCTCAAAAAGATATGTTTAGCAAAGAAAATCAGTCATATATAAAGAAAGTTTACCAAATCTTTGGAACTAAAATCATTTTTGTCTTTTGAGCATAATACCTTTCATCTCTATGTGATAAAGTACTTAAACGATCATAACAAAAATATTGAACATGATCATAATATCTGTAATAAGAAAAAAAAATGGAGTGTATGCATTTCTTGGCCTAAAGTCATTATAAACTCTTTGAAAAACTTGTCTAAGTTGAAAAAATATTTTTCTATTGTGCATCTTATTTTAAGAGAATCTCTTAGGTCTTATAGTATATATGAATGCATAATGTCAAGTTTGAGGGCTACTAGATGCAATATGAGCATTTTCGAGAGAACTTTCATCTTCTAAGTTCTTTCCCTTAACGAAAATTGTTTGGTTAGAAGAAGCTCCATTGTTATATCCTAATCCATAATTTTCATTTTCTACTTTTTGAACACTTAGTAAAGTATTTTATTTTTATTTTCCCTTGATAAATTTTACAAGAGATTATTTAAGGGATTCCACTTCTTTATTTAAGGTTTTGTTGTCATAGAATAATTCATTGTTGTCTTTGCTAACTAAATCTAAGTCTTTCCTAAGAATTTCATTTTCCAATTTATATGCATCCAATTTTTCTATAGTTTTCTTATACTTATCATGCAAATCTTTATTTTTCTTGGTCAATTCCTCTATATGTTCCAATACTTCATCACAAGAGTAATCACCTTCATATTCATTTTCAATAAAAGAGAGACATAACTCATTGCGTGCCATGAAGCACATATTGGATACTTCCTCTCCTTCATAATCACTTGATTCTGACCATGCAGGTTTTAATGATTTCTTTTTCTTTGAGTCTCTTCTTTCCTTCTTCCATCACTTCTTTTCTTTATTCTTTTCTGTTTATTCTTCTTCTTATAGGTGGGCATTGTGATCTCAAGTGGCCTTTTTCACCACATTCAAAGTACATTATGTTAGATAATTTATTTTTAAAGGAAGACGTACCTTTTCTACGTTTTGATGCATTTCTCATAAACTTCTTTAGTCTTCTTGTGATAAGGGCTAGTTCCTCATTCTCACTTCAAAGTAATGATTCTTCATTGTCACTTTTCTCCTTTTTAAATGCTTTAAAGGCTACATTCTTCCCTTTCGGTATATCTTACTCTTCTTGAGCATTCTTCATCCTCATCTTATATGTTAGTAGAGAATCAATAAGTTCATCGACAGGGAGAGCATTGAGATCTTTTGTTTCTTAAATTGTTGTCACCTTTTCTTCCCATGACTTTGGTAGAAACATGAGGATTTTCCTAACAAACTCAACATTGGAATCACTTAGACCTTTTAAAACACTTATGATATTATTGAAATGAGCATATATAGAGGAAATATTTTCATTATGTAACATTCAAAAAAGTTCATACTCATGAGTAAACATGATTTTTTTTTGTTTCTTTTACTTTATTTGTGTATTCATGAGTGATTTCTAAGGTATGATAAATATCATATACAGTTTCACACGTAAAGATCCTATTGTATTCTTCCATAATTAAAGAACAGCATAAAATATGCACGGCCTTATAATTTAAGGATATCAATGTCTTTTCCATAATGTTACGATCATTTTTCTTTCTTTAACAGTAGTTCATTACCTATAAGTTTTGTAGGCATATAATTTTTTATGACATTATCATCCATAAATCGGTATTTTCACTCATAAAATAGCATCTCATCCAATTCTTCCATTACAAATAACTACTTCCATAAAAAAAAATGAGTTCTATAAGGGTATGACCTTCTAGGCTAGATGAGGGAGCTACGGAGTTTAAAAAGTGTGCTATAAGATCTTTACTAACTAATTCTTTGGAAATAAAATCTTTTATGAGACCTAGGCTCTGATATTAATTGTTACTCCTAATAGCACCTAAGAGAAAGGTGAAATTAGGTGATATAATTCTTTTCTAAATCATAAACACTTTATCTGAATTAAGGAAAGACAAACAAAAATTTATTAGACAAAATGAAGTAAAATACATAAAATTTGAAAGAATAAAAATAAATACATAAAAAATTTAGGTTATAACTTATTTAATGACAAACTCATTTTATGGCTAAAGGATAACCTTCTCTTGTTCTTTTCCTAAGGCTCATGAATAATTTAACAAAAACAAACTAAAGAGTGTTTCACTCAAGAATCACTTTGATATGCTAAAAAGAGCTCGCAATACTCAATGTATGCAACAATACTCGATGAAAAAAAAGCCACACTCAATTTTTTCCACTAACACAAAAGAGGCTCAATAGACTTCTCAAAAGTACTAAGATGACTTAGAATGCTTCAATTATCTTTTCCTCTTGTTAATTACACATATTTATACCCTTATTCCTTATGAATTATCTGTTGTAATTAGATCCTCAATGTTCATCTGCATTAATCTCTTATTACCATTGTAAAAATATGACCGTTCTTGATCTTCCGCTCCATAATCTTGTCATTAGGTCAATCAATTAATAGTGTTCGATCGACCAGTCTTCTATAATCATGTCATTTGGTTAAACCATTAGCAGTTTTGGTCGACTAGTCATCTATCGGTCAACTGATCCTTATCATCTAGTTGACCGATACTCATTCGATTGGTCGTTTCTCAATGAACGATAACAACTACTTTTTATGAGTCTTTGCTCCTTCATTATTCTTTATGCAACCTTTAGCTTTCTTCTTTTTCAATCTTCATACATTCTTTAGTTTTGTTTCTTCGTCAATCTTCATAAATTAAGCTTTGATACACTATTATTTTCTTTTAAAATACCTATTTTTAACACATTTAAATATAAACATTAGTAATATAATGGTATTGTCATCTCTAAAATAAGGTGGAACCACCCTTAGTTTAACAAGATACAATTAAGGAGTGGCTTTATGATTTTCCTACCTAATCGATCAACACCTTGGAGCAGATGAACAGGCATTCTTAGAAAAGTAATTCCCTACTTAGAGAGCCACTATCATTATAAAGAAGATCTGTGTTATCTGTCGAGGCATGGGGGAGTCATTGCACAATTACTATAAGCACTTCAAAGAGCTCTACAATAGATGTCCAAACCATTAGATAAGTGAACAATTATTAATTCAATATTTTTATAAAGGTATGTTACCTTCATATATGAATATCATCAATGTTGTAAGGGGTGGCACTTTGGTCGATAGCATGTTGGAAGATGCGAAGAACTTGATAGCAATAATGGCGGCCAACTCTCAGTATTAGGGAAATCGCAATAATGCCTCTTCCTTGACAAATCAAGTGAAGGATGTGTCCATTTCTAAGTTGGAGCAACAAGTAATAAACTTGACTTCTTTAGTACATCAAGCAGTGATGAGCAAAGGACCTACTAAGGTATGTAGTGTTTGTGCATTAACTGACTATTTACGAATGCTTACCTTACCTTATAGGATGAACAAAAGATTAATGCAGTTTGGGGATTTTAAGGGCCAAAATGGAAGTATGATCCTTTCACTCCCACCTACAATCTGGAGTAGAAGGATCATCCTAAACACAGGTAAGGCAACCCATAATAATAAGCAATAGCAAGGGTGGTTCCACGGACCACCAATTTTCCATCATAATCAAGTGTAATTTCAACAAAGGCCCCCACCTCTATAGGCACCACAACAAGCTGGAGTATGTCTTTAAAAGAAATTGTTAAGAGCTTAGCTACTAGCACTCTTTAATCCCAACAATAAGCAAGGAGGGTTTAAAGAACTTGGAGAACTAGGTAAGTTAGTTAACTAATATAATAGAGAAGTTACAAGTTTAGAGCTTGATAAGACTACCTAGTTAGCCAAAAACAAATTCAAGAAAAGAAGCTTGTGCCATTATTTTGAGGAGTGGCAAGGAGATAAAAGGTCCACTAAAGAGGAAGGAGAATCAAGACAAAGATGAAGAAAACAAGCCAGCAAAAAAGGAGGAGGATAATCCTCCTAAGGTGAGTCCCTCATACCCTATTACTACTAACCCACTCTCTATTTCATTTCCTTTCAGGTTATCCAAAAACAACTAGTAGGAGAAGTAGAAAGAGGTATTAGAGGTATTTCACAAGGTGGAAGTCAATAAGTCTCTTTTAGAATCAATCAAGCAAGTTCCACGATATGCCAAGTTTTTTAAGGCGTTGTACACTAATAAGCAGAAATTAAAGGGCAATGAGAAGGTCTGTATGGGGGCAATGTGTTAGCAGTCCTACAAAGAATGCTACCCCCCAAGTATAAGGATCTAGATAATTTTATCACCCCATTTAAGATTGGTAACATAAGGTATGAGCTATGTATGCTAGATTTAAGAGTTTCGAATATGTTATGTCCCTTTCTATCTTTAAAACTTTAAATCTTAGTTCTTTGAAAGATACCCGTGTTATCATATAATTAGTTAATTGGTTTAACACTTATCCTAAGGGGGTTATTTAGGATTTTTTTTATTGCAAGTAAATGGGCTTGTTTTTCTTACAGATTTTTATGTGTTAGACATGTAGGATGAGGATTCTTCAAGTCCATTGATGATTTTGTTAGGCTGACCATTCTTAAAGACATCTCGGATGAAGATTGATGTCCATAGAGGGGTGTTGACTATAGAATTTAATAGAGAGGTCATCTGCTTCAACATCTTTAATGCTATGCGATATCTATCAGATTATGAGTCGGTATCTAGGTTAGATATTATTGACTCTTTAGTATAACACTATTCTTTTCTTTTTTCAAGTGATCCTTTATAGGTAGCATTGATAACCCTGATAGAAAAGTAGATGTATAATGGTTGGTAAGATAAATTTTAGTTTAGAGAGGACATGAAAGAAGTGATTAGGGCCCTTAAGACATGTACTCGGTATCTTAGTAGGTATGGCCCTAACTTTTTAAAATTGTCTTTTTGTACTAATTTTCTATTGCCTTTATATTGTGTAAACACTTAAAGTAAAGTTGAAGCCCCTACTAAATCACCTCAAGTATGCTTATTTAGGAATAAAAAACAACCTCCCCATAATTATAGCGAGTGGCTTTACTATAGTGTAAGAAAAGAAGTTAGTGAGAATGTTGTAAGGCTACAAGATGACACAAGGATAGATAGTTACAAATATCAAAGGTATTAGTCTTTCTTTGTGTATGCATAGGATTTTTCCAGAATAAGGAGGAGCTACCTAGTCATTCAAATGTAAAGGTGCCTCAACCCACTGATGATGGAGGTGGTGTAGAAGGAGGTGATGAAGGTTCTTGATGTGGATGTCATGTACCCCATCTCAGACAAGTGGGTAAGTCCATTACATATGGCTCCAAAGAAATCGGGCATCATAGTGGAGAGATGGTTCCGACCTAAGTTAAGAAAGGATGGAGAGTTTACATAGACTACCGCAAACTCAATTCAATGAGTAGAAAGGATCATTTCCCATTATCATTTATTGATAAGATATTATAGCATTTTACTGGTCATGCTTATTACTTTTTTCTTGAGGGTTATTTAGGTTACATTCAGGTAGCCATCGCTCTAGAAGACTAGGATAATATGACCTTCACATACCTATATGAGACCTTCGTATATTGATGGATTTCATTTGACTTGTGCAACGCTTCTGCCATATTTCAAAGATGAATGATAAGTATCTTTTCTTATTACTTTAAGAAAATCATTAAAGTTTTTATAGATGATTTTATCATGCATGGGGATTTTATTGATGAGTGTCTAGATCACCTCATTTTGGTGCTTAGGAGATGTCTTAAAACTAACCATGTTCTTAATTTTTAAAAGTTTTATTTCATGGTTTTACAAGGGATAATTTTTACGACATATGGTCTCTACCAAGGGTATTGAGGTTGAGGGAACTAAGATAGACCTTGTATATTATTTACTTTACCCCGTTTCTATTTGAGAAGTTTGCTCTTTTCTTGGTCATATAGGGTTTTATCACAAGTTCATTCGAGACTTTTTCAAAGGTTGCACAGCCATTGTGTACGCTACTTCAGAAGGACAAGGATTTTTATTTTAAGTTTAATGAGCAATACAAGAGGGCATTCGATGGGTTGAAGGAAAAGTTTGTCATCACGCCTATTTTATAACCCCTATATTAGAGTTTGCCTTTCAAGCTAATATGTGATGCCTCCAACCATGCCATTGGAGTTATTTTGGGCCAGTAAATAGGGCAAATCCCTCATGTCATCTACTATATCTTTAAGACATTGAATGATCCTCAAATAAACTACACCACTATAGAAAAAGAAATCCTTGCTATGATTTTTGCTTTAGATAAGTTCATATTGTTCTACCCTTTACAAAATTTGATTAATTATTACTTATAATAATGGGAAAACATTCCTCGGTCTATTGGCCAACATTTTAGAAATGACTTTATAAATTATATTGCAATAAGAAATAGGATGAAAGTCAGTGCCTAGAAAGTTTTGAACATGAAATGAAAATAAGGTTAATCTTCTTCAATAACCTCCCTTGTTCGAAGAAATTTTAAATAATAATAATGATATCATTTCTAACAATAAGCCATGTTTATTTTAAAAAAAAAAGGCATTAAAATCATCTAGTCTAGGGACTTTATTAAGATTGGTAGAATTCAAAATGTTTTGAATTTCTTAGGCTAACACAGGAGAAGTAAGGGAAGTGATGAATCTCTTTGGGATATTATTCGTTATGTAATTTCTAAGGAAATAGAGATTAGCTTCATTTGATCTGCCTCTCTAAAAGATAATTTGAAAAAAAAATAAGGAATTGATCTTATATTCCTTTAAAGCAAAATGTTTTATAACCATTTTCATTAGCAACAGAATGGATATTATCACAATTCTTATTATAGAGAATGGAATTATAGAAAAACTTCATATATTTGTTTCTTTAATTTAGTCAAGCTATTTTAAACGATAACTTAAGAAGGGAGTCTTGGTCTTATCAAGCTTTAAATAGGAGATGAATAGACTTTTTTTTTCCTTTCCTAAGAGAGTGGAGTTAATAGGGTTAGACCTCATTAGAGTCTAAATGCTATTTAAATTTCACCTATAAAAATTCAATTTATGTTAAGTTTTCCTACCTTATTTTTACTGAAAGATTTGAGAACCTTTTAATAGCTTTGAGTTTAGCCATCACTCTGAGCATGAAAGTACTAATGAAAGGAATTAAACAAGGTTGTTCTATCGCTTAGAGGAAGTTTTAATTTTTAATAAGGTAGTTAAAAAATATTTGAAAAAAAAGGATCTTTTACTAATTAGAGTCAGCATATGAACATCAATAGCTGAGTTATCACAGATATTTGGATTTTTCACAAAGGTGAAGGTAGGTAAGTAGTAGAACAATATCAAATGTATAGCTAAGGGTTTAGGTTTCAATAGATTAACTGAGTTCAGAAATTATCACGTAGTTAAATGTAGGACATCTTCTCTAATTCAAGATATAACCATAGTTAAGTTAATGTCTTATCTCTATTAATTATATTTCATTATTAGCCATTCAATGAACTTAGGATATAAGATTAAAGATCGGGAGGTTCAGCCATAAAATTCTCTTTTAAAATAGAGACCCTCACAATTAATTAATATTTGGTGATTTTTCAATTTAAATTATATTTTTTAATGATTTAAACTCAAATAATTTAATCTTAAATTATTTGACTCAAATAATTTAATAAATTCACATGCAATTCCAATTCAAATCCAAATCAACTTAATGATAGTGTATGGGTCACAAGTAATAAAGTGGAGCACTTTTAAGACTCTAAATGTCAAACCTACAGAGAATATGTATTAGTGAATACTAAGGAAATTGGATCACAATTATCTAAGGAAACCAAGAACTCTTAAACTAAAGGGTTAACTTAACTAAAAACAAGTGGACACAAGTTTTGATATGAAATATCTATAAATTTCAGCGTTATCTCCTACAAATTTGATTCCCGGACCTTCATTTATATGTTACTAGCAAGTGGACACAAGTTAGAGGCAAGTGGAGAAAGTGGAAGCAAAAACTAGCTAGAAAACGTGTGATTGCATACTTAAACAGTGCTTAACTGGACTTAAACGGTGGGCTAAGAATGCCGCCATTTTACTCCTAGAATTCAATGCTAATTGGCGAGCTGGCTAAGTAATATGGCTAGCTGAGCAAGGCCTCATTTTCCTCCTAATTTTTGAATTTTGCTTACCTTTTCTCATATTTTCTTGATGTTTTGGCTTTCATTCTACAAATACATGAATGTAAATCATATTTAGACACTTTAACATCAAGTTAAAGTAATTAAACATTAATTTAGCATAAAATTGATATGAAAAGATAATAAATTCCAATTCTATCAACTCCCTCACACTTAGCTTTTATTTTTCCTTAAGTAAATCATTCAATCATCAAGTTCAACATGACTTATAAGCTCAAGAAAACTTGCTCAATTCGTCAAACATGATTAATGGACTAATTTCCTTATGTTTTCAAACATTATGGACCTAAAACATGATATATAGCCAATTAAGTATACTAAATCACAAATAATCTTAAACCACTTCATATTCCTTCAAATTCAATCTAAATCACATGCCAAAGCTCATGAACAAAATGAATAGTGCTAAAGCAAATGTATCATCTTTCAAAATCATCAAACATCCTTTATTGCTTAAAAGCAAAACCTAAACAAAAAAAAGTGAGTTTATAAACTTAGTTGAGAAGTCACTCAATCTTTCGTACTCAAAGATGAACATTTTGTCGTGAACAACCCCTGACTTACCGGATTGAGCCACCTTTCATCAATTGGCTTTGCCTACTCATAAACTTCAACCAAGCGGTTAGAAGTCAGCGGAGTGTAAAACTCATTTATTCAAAGTCCCTCTTTTTTCACGTTTTTTCTTTTCTCTTTTCTTTTTGTTCTTTTCTTTTCTTCTCTTTAGTTTTCTTTTGCATTTCTAATTTTTTTTCTCCCTTTTTCTTTTCCAAATAACTAAAGCAAGATGAAGATATCATTTAAATGAAGGCACATTCTGCTTTAAAACCATGCAATTTAAAATTGAATTTGTAATGATCAAAAGACATCATCATAAAAAATATGAAACAATTTAAAACCATTAAATCATTAACTTAATTAATCAATCACATATCATTTTAGAAGGGCATACTAAATAAAAACAAAAGGAAAGACTTCTGAAAATATACATCAAAATTGAAAATTTTTTCCACAGGTCATAGATTATGTTGAAAAAGATGATAAATTGACATGATTAAAGAGAAATAAAATATAAGTGTAGAGCAATCTAAATCATCTAATCCCTCTCCAACACTTAAATTTAACATTATCCTCAATGCTCTAAAACTAATATAAAATACAAATACGAGGGGAAAAGGGAAAAAAAGCACCCGGATTGAAGATAATATTGCTTGAAGATCCATCAAAAGGTGCAATTGAAACTTTGCTCCATAAAAGCGAGTAGCAAACTAGATCCATACCTGAAAAAGCACCAAAGAAAAGATCAAAGCACTAGAAACCAAATAAAAGAAACTAAGCTCTATAAAGGAATAATAGCAATGAATAACAAGGAGCAAAAAAAAAAGGAAAAAAAATAAAAGCACACTAAACTAAGAAAAACACACCAAAGGACTAAAGACTACTTCTATGGTTGGGTTTCCTCCTAACAAGCGCTTCTTTAAGGTCTTTTAGCTGGACC
>JAOXYD010257527.1:0-15980 GCA_028565735.1 Pinacopodium congolense
ATAGGACCTATCTAAAAATGGCGGAACTGAGGGTTTGAGAGCCTGTTTAAACCTATAGGCTAGCATCTTACACCAATTGCAAGTTTTTATTTTGAGGATCGATTATAAGACTATAATTCTTGATATATCTTCCACCCAGCTTTCGTCTTTCTTGATTGTTTCTTCTTTGTTTGTCTCTGTTTCGTCAATTATCTTTAGTATTTAGTTTTTGATGTCTTTGTTTCTAAGAGGTTTGTTTTCTTTTTAGCAACATTAGAGATAACAATTCACTCTAGCTCTCTATGGGATCGACCCTGACTTACCCTAGCTACTTAGTTAGGTAGGTTAGGTAATTTTATTATTTGGTAGCTTGTGACAAGCTCACCAATTATCTAATGACTTTATCTTAATTGATCAAGTTAAGATAAGCATTAAGTGTTCAAGTAAACAAAGATCAAATCACAAGTCATTCATAAGGCATCAATTAACACATTAACAAATTTTAACTTAACTAAAACTAATATTAAGCATGCATATTAATGAAAGAATATAAAATAATTAACTTAAGAAACATAACATTGATTAATTTAAAATAATAACAGCATAAAATGAAAATAAGAGTTCGAAGTCACCAAATTACATCCCCAGATGATGATCTAGCTTTAAATCATGTTATACAACTTCTGGAAACTTGAAACAAACTTAAAAACATAAATTACAAAATATTGAAATGCAAAACAGCCTAAACTAACTTTATATGAAAAAAATACTAAAATAAATGCAATTTTGGCCCTAAATCTGATGCCTAGAACATCTAGAGAGGCCCTATATATATATAGGGAAGGAGTTGTTATAAGTTAAAGAAGAAAATAAGCTACAAATATTTAAAAATCAGCTAGAAAAATGTGTCACTTAATCAATACGACGATATGTTTAGACCCATGTATTAGTCCAGTATACCTAGGTATTGGTCTTATTGTTTTAGGGACCAATACAAGCGTCTATCTAGACCTAGGTATTGATCTTGTAAACCTAAATATTGGTCATGTTTCTTCATCTTTCTATAGAAGTTGATGAATCTATATATAGGGATTGGCTAGCTCGCCGTATATGTCCTACAATTTGATGTTTTTACTTCCTTTTTTCATATTTCTTCAAGCAATCATATCAATCTACAAATCAAAAATTATTAAAGATAAATCAAATGTTCAATCAGCAAAATAGGGGCACATATACAACAAATAACATCTTAAAATACTATGAATTTCACCCCTAACAACTCCCCCACACATATGTGTTTGATTGTCCCCCAAGCTATCCAAAACATTATCATTTTCAAAATAGGATATAATTATAGGAAATAATTCAAAATTTTCAAACAATCATTGAAAGCTTTTCCTAAATCATTCAGTGATAAAAAAAATCGTTAAGATGCTTAATTAATTAATTATGTCAATTAAAGAATGAATTCAGATAACGTATATTTCTTCAGACTACAACCTTATTCACATAAATCATTTCTTTCCATAAAACAAATATTCACAAAGTAAAATATAGCATCATTTAAACAAATTCACATCTTTTATTTATTAGTGACATAAAAATTAATAACATGAAATCACAAAAGTAAGTTTTAGAAGCTTAGTTGAGAAGTCATTTAGTCTTATAACACAAAGGTGAATATTATTTTGTCGTGAGCAACCCCCGATTACCTAACTAAATCACTTCACATCAACTGGCTACTAGCACCACTCAATAACTTCAACCAATTGGTTAAAAGTCGGTGGAGTGAATTTATTTACTCACTTATTTAAACATTTATAAAAAAATATAAACATTTTTTCAATGTTTTCTTTAATTTTTAGATATTTACTAAAACAAGATGAACATATTTAAACGATTTAACAAATTACTTCAAAATATACATTTTATATAAAGAAAATTATCATGATAATTAGGTACTTATTTTGTAAAATATTGAAGAAATCAAACTCAATTGTTAATAAACATAATTAAGTAATAATATATCATGTTAAATTATAAAAATAATCAAAATCAAAATGAAAATTTTTTTCAATGAAAAGCAAAAATTTTGAAAATTTCTACAAATTATATACTATAAAAATGATAACAAAATGCTATACATTAAGACAAGAAATATTCATATATGATCTAAATGACATATCCCTCCCCCACACTTAAATTGAACATTGTATAAGCATAACATGTGAGAGAAAGGAAACGAATACACCTAGATAAAAATGTCACTATGAAAGCATTTAGTTGATGTGAATTGCAGTTATCTGAAAATCAAGGATGAAATATCAAAGCACCTGAAATAGAATAAAACACACAAAAATAAAACAAATACACCAAATCACACCCAAAGTAAACACACTAAAAGGCTGCTAAAAGTACACCATTTTATTAAAAGCACACCATTTTATTGAAAGCACACAAATTCTACTTCTATAGTTGGGTTGCCTCCCAACCAATGCTTCTTTAAGGTCTTTTAGCTGGATCTTAGGGTTAATGAATTTTCAATCTCAGCCTATGTCTAACACCTAACTTCTCATCCTCACCATTGGAATAATGAAAACCAAAATTTAAAGGTTTCTTATACTAATCAGGAGGGTTATGAATTCATAATGACTACCTTAAATAATGCATCTTAGTAAAAATTCTAAATATACAACTTCTGCTCATGAATTAAAAGTTGTATCACTCATGAAGTCTATATGCTCAAATGCTACCTTGGACTCCTCTACACCTTCAATTTGCATAACATGTTTACTTAATTCAATTGTAGGTTCCTCACTAAATATGTTATTAGTTACTCACTCAATAGCCTATTTATCACTCTCAGAATCAATAGCTTCCAACAAAATATCACCTAATTGTAGACTAACCACTATCTGTTAACTCATTTGACTCTACAATCTTTATGGTTCTTTGATCATGCTTAGGTTGAGGCTCACTAGTTAAAGAGTTTTCAAATGTAACCTTATAAAGTTAAGAATAATCTAACTGATCCATCCAATTACATGTATAATCATCTAAGCATTCAGAAGGTTGTTGATAAAAAATGGGTGAAGGTTATTCAAAATAAGATGGATGAAGCCAAGAGTAATTAGAGGAATCATTCGAATTAAGGGTATAAATATCATCAAATGATTCAAAATGATTTGTCTAATTATCACCCCATTCAGCTTAAACTTTAGGATTATACCATTGGTAACCATACCAATGGTCCTGTTGTCTCAACAACTTCTTGATGACTAAACAAAGTCATTAAAAGACCACTCTTCATACAAACAAAGATAACAACAAAACAAAATAAAGAAAGAAAATGCTAATCTAAACATGAAACAAACACATAAAACAATACAAGAAAACAAATCTCTAAATTAATTGACACCGATATATTCCTACTATTACAATTACAGTTCTTGGCAACGAATTGTCTAGGACATTATGAATTAAAATTGAAGAGTTTCAACAGATTTTTATGATATTTAAATGTTTGTTTGTGAGATTTGAAAGAAAATATGAGAAAAACTCTAAATGCGATAAGAAGAGACCTAAAACGCAAGTTTTAATGGAGAAATAAGGTTAGAATTGCTGGATTTAGGGTTTAAGGGTGGTTTATGTCACAAAAAAAAAAGAAAGGGAAGAAGACTATAACAGCTCTAAAACTTCGTCATTTTTTTTCTTAATAAGAGAGTTAAACAGTGGTGGCTGGGGAGTTAAACAGTACTATTTAAGTGTTACTGTTTAACTTCCTAGACACACTTAAATGGTGGATCAATGTAGTTGTCCCTATCATTTACTCCCGTCATTTTACTCCTTCAAAATCCTCCTAATCACAATTTTTTTTACATAAATCCTCACCCGATCAAATTAAAATTATTCCTAATCAAAGCTTAAATGATTACACAATTACATTGCTCAAGGAAAGGCTCTGAAAGAACTAAAACTAAAGAAATTAAGCTTAGGAGAATTGAAATTATAAAGCAAGCTAAACTAAAACTAAAGGAGCCAAAATATAAACTAGAAGAAGACTTAATGAAAAGACTTAAAAAACAACTAAAACAATCTAAAAGGAACTTAAAGAGAAGAAAAATTAAACTTAAACAAAAAAAAAAGATCTAAGATTAAAAAGAAAAGTAGCTTAAAGACTTAACAAAAACAAAATCAAGCAAACTAAAATAAAATAGCACTAAGCAAACTGAAGCTAAAAGGGGGCCTAAATTAAGAAAACCAAAATTAACATGAGAAAGGCTTAAAATGAAATCAACAAACTAGAAAATAACACTTAAAAAACACACTAAGTAGAAACTAAGCAAATAAAAAAAAATCACACAAAAATACTGAAATAATTAAAAGAACGACAGGCTTAGTAAGGATTGGAAAGGAGGAGAATTTTAACAGGTTCCTTGGCTCGACTTGGAAAATATAATTTGGTCCTTTTTCCATTGACTTTAAAAATTGATTGTCCATTAGAAACTTTAATGATACCATAAGGATGAACATTAACCACATTAAATGGCCCAATGTAACGGTATCATAATTTTCTAGGAAAAAGTTTTAATTGCATGCTGTAAAATAAAACTGTATCACCAATCTAAAATTTGAGAAGAATAATATTCTTATCATTCCATTTCTTGGTTCTTTCCTTATATAACTTAGAATTAATATAGGCATCAAGGAAAAATTTATCTAAGTCAATTAATTGGAATAACCTGTTCTCATCCACTTTTTTTGAGTCAAAATTTAGGAAATGAATAGCCCAAAATGCATTATGATCTAGCTCAAATAGTAAATGATAGGAGTTGGCACAAATCAAGTGCTATGGAGACATGCTAGTAGGTGTCTTAAATGCAGTGCGATAAGCCCATAATGCATGATCCACTTTTAAATACTAATCTTTCCTTGAAGTACTAACGATTTTATTTGAAATTCTTTTAATTTCATGATTTGAAATTTCAACCTAATTGCTAGTCTATAGATGATAAGACATGGTAATTTTATGAGTTACACCATCCTTTTATAGGAGAGAAATCAAATTTATTATTGAAAAAATGTGAACGTCAATCACTGATTATCGCTTTTAGTGTATCAAATCTTGTAAAAATATTTTTCTTGAAAAATTTAACCACACATCTCGGATCATAAGTAGGCAGCGTCACTACTTAAACTCATTTACCTACATAAGCGACTGCAACTAAAATGTATTAATTGTTATATGATTTAAGGAAAGGTCATATAAAATCAATATCTCAAACATCCAAACTTTTTGGACTAAGATATTGTTTAAGGGCATTTCACGTCTCTGAGAAATGTTTGTCATTCTTTGGCAATTGTCATAAGATTTTATAAAATGAAATGCATTCTTAAATAATGTGGGCTAATAGAATCTAGATTTGAAAACTTTATGCTTAGTCCTTATAAGCTCGAAGTGTCCTCCTACTTCTTTAGAACAAAAATGACTTAAGATAGAAAGCACTTCCTTAGAAGAACACACATTATAATTATTCCATCACTACAAATCTTACATAAGAATGGATCATACCAAAGAAATCTTTTAACATTAATTAGGAATTTCTTCCTTTGTTGATAAGATAGATCCTAAGGAATTATATTTCAAACTAAATAATTAGCATAATTAGTGTACCATGGAAAATTTTGTTTCACTTTTAACAATTATTCCTTGGGAAATTTTTCTTTAATATCTTGATTTTCTCCTTTTTCTATAACCTCCTCACTTAATCTTGATAGATGATTAACAACAATGTTCTAAGCACCCTTCTTATCCTTTTTCTCTACATCAAACACTTATAATAAAAGGACTCATCTAATCAATTTTGACTTTTTATCAAACTTATTCATGAAATATTTTAAAGCTAAATGATCTGTATACACTATCACGTTTGAAAGAATCAAATAAGACTGGAATTTATTAAAAGTAATCACAACAGCCAAAATTTCTTTCTTAATTGTTGTATAGTTCTTTTAGGCATTGTTTAATGCCTGACTTGCATAATATATCTGATGAAAAATTTTATCCTTTCTTTGCCCTTTAACTACCCTAATTGTGAAATCACTTACATTGAACATCAATTCTAAAGGTAAAAACCAATTTGGTGAAATAATTAGTGCACTTACAAGATTTTCCTTTAATAACTTGAAAACATGCGTGCATTTATCATCAAAATCAAATATGACATCCTTGGTCAAAAGATCAGTAAGGGGCTTCATGATTTTTGAAAAGTCCTTAATGAACCTTTGGTAAAAACCAGCATTAGATAGAAAACTCCTAACCACTTGAACAAAATTGGGCATAGAAGTTGAGAAATCACATATATCTTGGCTAGATCAACCTCTATTCCCTTACTTGATTTCTTTTGGATGAGTACAATCTATTCTTGAACCGTAAAATGACCCTTTTCCCTATTTAACACCAAATTTGTCTCTTCGCATCTCTTAACCACTTTATCCAAATTCTCTGAACATGATTCAAAAGATGTGCCTAACATTGAAAAATCATCCATAAACCCTTCAATGTAAGATTTAATCATATAAGAAAATATTGCCATCACCCAGATTTAGAAAGTAGCAGGGACATCATATAAGTTAAATGGCATGTGCCTATAAATAAACGTGCCATAAGGATAAGTAAATGTAATTTTTTTCTTGATCTTTAGGGGCTACGGGAATTTGAAAATCGCCACTGTACCCATCTAATGCATAATGAAAACTGTACTCAGCTAGTCTTTTTACGACTTGATTAATGAAAGGCAATGAGAAGTGATCCTTAGTGGTGGAATCATTTAATTTTCTATAGTCTATACAAATTCACCAACCAATTACCTTTCAAGTTGTTATTAGCTCACTCTAATAATTTTAAATCACATTAGTGCCACCTTTCTTGGGTACCACTTGAATTGGACTAACCTAAGCTGAATCAAAGATAGGAAAATTATTCCAATATCTAAAAGTTTCACTTCTTCATTCTTTACTACTTCTTTCATATTTGGGTTCAATCTTCACTACGGTTAGACCCTTGGCATGCTTACTTCTTCCATAAAAATCTTATGAATATAGATAGAAGGACTTAACCCTTTAATGTCCATAATGGTCTGACTAATAGCTGCCATATGATCATGTAAGACTCTAAAAAAACTATCCTCCATACTATTGGACAATAATGATTAAATAATAACAGGTAAATGTGATGAGGGACTAAAAAATGTATATACTTTAAGTGTGATGGAAGAGGCTTAAGCTTTAATTCAACTAGCACCTTTTTTTATGGCCTAGGCAATAACTTTGTTTGCCTATTTAGAAGTTCAAAATTCGTAAATGGATACCAACTCGGGGACAACTTTCGTACTTCCAAAGCATTTAGAACTTTATTAATTTCTTCCTTATCCAAATATATAGAATGAAAATGAATTAACACCTTCTATAAAGGGTTAGAATATAAGACAATAGAAGGATCACTCATAAAATGTTTAACTCTGATAAAGTTGCAACAATCATAATCCATGGGATGTTGCATTTCGTTGAAGACATCAAACTCTATTTCTTGATCCCGGAATCTTATAATTAATTTCCTTCTATGAACATCAATAAGTACCTTTTTTGTAGCCATAAATGGTCATCAAAGAATAATAAGAACCTTTTTATCGTCCTCCATATCAAGGACTAAGAAATCCACATGGTAATTGAATTTACCAACCTTGATAAAAAAATATTCTATAATCCCTCGTGGATAAGTAATAGAACGACCTGCCAATTGTAATGAAATTGTTGTAGGCTTTGGTTCTTCCAATCCCAGCTTTTTAATGGTAAATAAGGGCATTAAATTAATGCTTGCTCCTAGGTCTATCAGTGCCCTATCTATTTGCAAGTTATCTATTTCATATGGAATGGTAAAACTATTAGGGTTCTTAAACTTAGAAGGTAACTTCTTAAGTAAGACTGTAGAACACTCTTCATTCAAATTTACAGTTACATAATCTTCTAATTTCCTCTTTTTAGATAGAAATTCCTTAAAAAATTTAGCATAGCTTGACATTTGGTGTTATGGTATTTACAAATGGGAAGTTAATATGTAATTTCTTGAACCTTTCTACAAATTTCTCAAATTTCTGATCCAAATTTGGATTCTTAAGTCTTTGTGGATAAGGAATTCTAGGTTGATATGGTTAAACGTTTGGATCAATAAAAAGTCTATAAGGTTGTTCCTAGCTTTCACTCTCAACTTCCTTCCCTTTTACTACTTCCAATATCATTTAATCTTTATTTTCTTTCTCTCTCTCTCTCTTTCTTTTCTACTTTCTTATTCTCCACTTCTTTTCCACTTCTCAGAGTAGTGGCCTTGATATGCTCTCTATGACTAACTTTAGTTATGCTAAGTAGCTTCCCTGGAAGACTCTCTTGTAAAATTTGAGCAATATAGCCAACTTGAGTCTTTAAATAATTTATTGATGCTTTATGGTTTTTTAATCGAAACTCATTACCTTCAATAAAATTCAACATAGTTTCTTCCAAACTTGATTTCTCAGGTTGAGATGGGGTTGCTCTAAAGCTTAGGGGTGGAACTCTCTGTTGGTTGACTGAGAGTTGGTAAGTATTCTGATTGTTTCACCAAGAAACGTTTGGGTGGTTTCTTTGTCCAGGTTTGTAGGTATTGGAATATAGGTCATTCCTTTACCTATTGTAGTTAACATATTAAGCTTATTCGGCTTTCTGGTGAAAGGACTACCTACTAGACAATCTAAAGATACATAAGAGGAACTTCCATAATGTTCATACTCAAATTAATTCCTAAATGTGCTACTTCCAACTTTACTAACCAAACTATCTAATTTCTTATTTAAGACATCCATTTGGGTTGCTAAAGTAATTGTATCATAATCACATGTGCCCCATATGGTTTCTTAGGATGACATTTAGAGTTATATTGGAAATTGTTCATTTCCATCTCTTTAATTAAATTATAGGCTTCCTTTGGAGTTTTATCCATAAAAATACCTCCAGTTATAACATCTATAATGCAACGTGTAGAAGGTGTAAAGTCGGTACAAAAAAGTCCACTTATTGCCACGTATTAAAGCCATGACTTGGACACTTAGCCATCTTTTCTCTACACCTTTCCTACGATTCATATAAGTTCTCATTTTCAATTTGAACAAGGGAACTGATTTAGATTTTCATCTTTGTAATCTCAGCAGGTGGGAAAAATTTTAGTTAGAAATAGCTTCATTAAATTATCCCATGTTTTAATGGAACTAGGTGGATGGATATTAAGCCATGCTCTAGCCTTAAGTCTAAGGAAAAATGGGAACAATCTACGCTTAACAACATCATCAAACACTTCATTACTCCTAAATAGATCACAAAAATGAAGGAAATTTTATAAATGTTCATTAGGATCGTTTAAGGATGTTCCAAAAAATTGGGAGCCTTTAACCATAAAAATGATGTTGTGTCGAATTTCAAAGTTATTAGCATTAACCTAAGGCTGCACAATGATATCCATAGGTTGTTCAATATTTCCTAAAGCTAAATCCATCATTGTTAGTTGTCTTGCCCCCTCTTGATGTTTCTTAGCTAATTGTTCTGGTAGATCCATTTCTAAGTTAAAAGATTTTTCACTAAAAGTTTCTACTCCTACAGTTTTAGAAACACTCACTTGATCTTCTTTCTTTTTCCTACAGATTGTTTGCTCAAGTTCTGGATCAAATTCAAGTTGCTCATGTTTTTTCCTCAAGTATGCATATAAAATACAATAAGAAAGGAAAGCAAAACAAACCACTAAACAAGAGAAACAACATAAATGAACAAGAGACGATTAAAAAAAATGCTTAAAGCAAGTTAAACAATATAATCAATAGTAACAAGCTCTAGACTAATCTTCTCCAATTTATCCGAGTATTCCAATTAAGAATGGTGGTTCCCAGTAATAGTGTCAAAAACTTTTTTTTGTGATTGTCAATTAGGCCAAAATTATCTAAATTAATTACCAAATTAAACAAACTTTCTTAAATCAAATGTAGAACTAATAACTATGACAAGTATACCAGTCACAAGTAATATAATGAAATATTTAAGTTTTAAGTTATCATCCCACGAGGATTTCCAACATGAAAGTACTAAGTTAATTAAGCCACAAGTATCTAGGGAATCTAAAGCAATTGAAATTACTAATTAAAATTACCAAATTAACTTAAAATTATCAAGTTATGTAAATATGACTATGTTTGGCTTTAAGGATCACCTAAGGGATTAATTTGTTAAGGAATTAGTTTTCAAATGATCTAAATGAATTAATTAAAGATTGAAAGACTTATACCGTGGTCACTTCACTAAATCAAATCAGTGCTATGTTTAAATCAATGCTTTTTCTCTAATTACTTGAGTTAAAGTTTGGTCATTCTTCAATCTTAAGCATTAGGCATAAATTTTGGGAAGCTTAAAACAAAAAATAAAAAATAAAGATTATAACCCTTAATTTAAATCATTGTTTGGTCATGTTATGATTTAAATTAGGTTGTTTAATGAATGGTCCAATAAATTAGGTAGATTTCTCAAATCATAAGTTGTTTCTTAACTTCATTATAAGTGATCATTTTATAATAAGGAATAAGTTCTTCATTTAAACAAAAGACAACCTTCAATCATGCATGGAATAATTTTTAGAACATATTTAGATCATTTAGTAGCCATTCCTCAATCACAAATTGAATCTGCCACTCATTTGAATCAAGAAACAAAGTATACTCATTATATGCTTCATATTCTTGAACAAGTACGAACAAGGAGTAGATTAAAAGTAAAACAAGTTTAGAATGCACCAAAAATGACTAAAAAAATGGTTACATATCTAAATAATGTGTTATAGCTGTGAAAAATCCTCAAATACAATCTTAAATCTATAAAACAAGATCAAGAAGATGTAGAAAACATGAAAAGAGCCCTAAAACTATAGATGATCTGGATTTCTACTTTAAAAACATGTTTGTCTTTGTGTTGTTCATGTTCTTGGCTTCAGAACCTCAATAAATATGTCTGGAGCAAGTTTAACAAGTTGGAGGCAGGTTGCATAAGTTGCAGCCAATGGAAATAGGGAATCCAATTGGAAATGTTGTGATTGTTACTTAAACAGGGCTTGAAAGGGATTGAAACAATGTTATTCTACTACCCATATTTAGCCCCTAAAACTGGCTTAAATGTAAGATTGCATGAGTTAAAAGGTGGGATGATTACACCTACCATTTTAGTCTTATTTTTGTTCCAATATTCACATTTTACTTGATTTTCACTTTAATTAAGGCGTATCTAGCAAATTCAATCATTCAGAGCATAAATAAACCAATTAAGCATCAAATAAGGTTGAATTAATATGAAAACATCAAGGAAAATCATATGAAATGAATCCCTATCAACGAAGCCAGTGAAGTGAAAAAGTTATGCTTAATTTATTTAACAAACACATATTTTTCAATTTCTAAATATTAAACTATACCCCAATCTAAATTCATATAATAATTCATATAAAAAGTTGTTAGAAACCTAATATCATACAAAAATGATCATCAAACACAAGCAATTCATATTAAGTAATAAAAAAAAAGAAACATTAGGGTTTAGAATCAATTAAAGGTTGTTCCATCTTCACTAAATCAAAAACATCAATTATATTTAGATACCATAATTAACACTTAACTAATAATTAAAATCATTTAAAGATGAAATATCCAAAGTAATCACTCTTAGATTCCCAATAATTTAAGTGTGTATGGTATAAATAAATATGTTCGTCTACCCCTCCCCTAACTTAAAGTCAAATTGTCCTTATTTTGAGTGTTAAAAATCAAAGTAAAGCATAATTAGTGTAGGGTAAAAGAGAACAATACTCCCTTAAAGATTCAGGTCTAATTATAGGTGAGTTTGAAGGAATCTAAGTCATATACTTTGAATGCTTGGAGAAGAGAAATCTAAGCTTATTCCATTCCTAAATATCATCATTAAATATAAGCTTTGCCAAATTATTGATAAAATAAAATAAAAAGTAAAAAAAAAGAACTTAGACTGAGATCTTATGAAATGAAAATTTTTAAAAAAGAAAAGAAAATATAATGCAAAGAACTAAAAAAATAAAATCAAACTAGTTTCCATAATGATTCTTAAGCAAGGAACATTAATCATCAGCTGGCAGTGACAATTGATGATGGTTTTGCATGAACTCACACCATATAAAATGTTGCTCCTCCTATCTTACCTAATACTACATATAAAATGAACTCACACCACCTTAGCTTGCTGTTATCTTTGCTTCTCCTCTTATCTTGTCTATTGCACTTGTTGGTACTTCGCCTATCTAACATCAAACCTAGAAATATATGTTGAAATCTTAACATGCATGAAATTCACTTGGGCATTGAGTTGATCAATATTAGTAGTCAACCAGGAGTTTGCACTTATAGTGGCCTTAGATTTAGTGTCCTCATCATCATTCTCTTCCATCTCTTCTCTTGTGTCTTAGTCGACTTAAGGCAGTTGAGCACCCTTACGTCTAAGGCAACCCTTAACTATTGTAGCCAATCCCATCTAGATCTAAATCAATGCATTTAATGAATCCATATTGTTCTTTTGCCCTAGATCCAATCTACTCAACTGAATGCCTAAGTTTTTACCAACCTTATGATATAAGAGGATCTATTAAGTGACCCTTTTGTCTTATTGTTTTGGTAGTTGAAATGGTGGGCTAAAGCACCCTTTAAATTGAAACTCACTCTATGCACCATACACCATAATTAAATTAGATCACCCTAGTTAACTATTTTTGAACTCTCATGCCTGCCTTCAATTGCGTAGGTGATTAACCTATAAGGGATCGTAGGCCTGAGGTCTTTATCTTGGTACTTTTAGTGACAGCTGCCTAAAAGCCACCATTTCCTATCTCATCCCAAAATTTAGAGGGTTCAGAATTACTGTGAACTCCACTTGAGTCTCCCTGGTTAATGGAAAATTTCTCTCATCCAGAGCTATCACTACTAAGGAAATGTTAAAATCTTAATAAGACATGAAAAAATGTTTACCGCCTATTTAGAGCTACAAAATATAAGTATCCTCCAACTTCAAAAAGTGCTTCTTAAATATAAAGATAGAAATTAACACAAGTTCTTATACCTTAGCTCCTTAATTTCCATAAAAGGTCCCAAACTCCTGATTTCAAATAATACTTGATAGTTTCAGTTATATTTAAAGCTTTCAAATCCTCAAAAACTCAATAAATGTTGGGTTTTATTTGAAGGTACTTGAGAATTTGATACTTAGATAGTGATTTGAAAATGTTGAATTGTGGAGCAGATTATTCTGTATCAATGATCTTAGAGGAGGTAGCTTCCTTTATATGTCCCATTTATGCCAACTTCTTAACTCTAGGCATGATTTCTAAAATGAACACTAAGTGTAGTTAACCATAGTCATGCCTAAAATTCATAATTCATAGACGACGTAATCATGTATAACACTGCAATGATATTTCAATAAATAATTGCAATCAAAACATTAAATCTTGTAGTGTGTCCTTTAATTGCTCAAATTCAAGGATTTAAAGGTATTTAAAACATCAACCCTATATTGACAAATGAATGAATAGTATGCTAGATTCAAATTAGTATAATAATAGATATAGGTAAAGTACTTATGAATTGTAATTGAAATATAGATTATCCTTATGCACTTATAAGAGTATTAATCCCACAATAAGAACACACATACTAAACATGAACATTCCATATTCAACCACCCAATGCCATCATTACAAATAGCATTACACTTCAATAAAAGAGGATTTCTATAAAGTGCTTTATATCTACAAGTGATTCTATTAAGTATAAAGTATCAATAAATCTCAATTAACTCGAATATTGTTAGGACCAATTCATTAATTTTGATCTAAATAAAGTATAAATAAATCTTAATTAACTTAAACATTGCCAAGACTGATTCATTAATTTTTATATGAACACATATCCATAATCATAATCCTCTACAATTGATCTTGGGTAAGTTGGGAGATGATAAATATGAGATAATCCATATGCTAAAACATTATAAATCAATGCAAGACATAAAAATTGATGAAAATTCGTAATAATATGGCCAAGGACAACTTATTCATGTGTAAACCTTAAGTCATCAAGAGATTACTAAGTTCAAGTGTTTAATGGAAAAATGGAAGACATATCTTGATGATTTGATGCAAAAACTTTGAATTAATGCATTAAAATAACTTTGGGATGTTGATTTGGGGTTGGATAAGTGATCGAAGGTAAGAAGATGAAGAGAGAGTTAAGAGAAGAGTGAAAATAGGGGAAAGAGTTAGGGCTTGTGAGGTTTCAAAGCTTGAAATTTGTAGCTCTTACAACTTGGATCATGACTGTCACCTAAGCCTTAAATTCTTTTGGATTCCCAAGCCTTATTTTTGATTAATATCGCAGCTTGTGCCATGGGAAATCACTTAAAAAATTTTCAAGTTATGTAAATTTTCAGTCAATTTATGCTCCAAAACCTCTTTAACTCAATCTTATACAAGATCATTCATAGTTTGTACAAATTAGCAACTAAGATTGATGAAAATGTTAAAGAACCATAAACGAAAAGTCGTATGCGAATGAAATCAGCTAAAGGATCCTGAAATTCAAGCCTAAATGAAGGAACCTCTAAAAATAAAAAAAAATTAAACGAAATGGAATAAACATTTGGTTGCTTCGTAATAAGCGTTTCTTTACATTTTTTTAACTTAAACATAATGCTAGAGAATCTTCATCTTCTTTTTGGATCTGCCATCTAAAACTTGTTTTTCATTTATATGAAGAAATTTTAGAGATTCATTGTCTAAAACTCATTCTTCATCTTTATAACTATGTGCCAACATCTTATTGCTCACTATACCTATTATTGGATTTCAAGTTTCACCACTTTTACCCCTCATGTAACTCCATGGCATAAAATCTTAATATATAAACCTTGCTCGATGCTTTAAAGTTATAATACTGGGATGTTTAGTTGGGTTGTGAATTGTGGTTTTGTGTTGTGGTTGTTGTATGTTTGTATTGGTAATTGTGTTTTCTTTATCGATTTTTGTGCTGTATTAGTGTATTTTCTTTATCGATTTTTGTGTTTTAAAAAAAGAAAACCAAAACCAAAAACTAAAACTAAAATAAACAAGCCCTAATAAAAGCAACTTCATCATATACTTCCTTGTCTTCCTTAATGGCCTTATCCTTAATAGATTTCTCATTATTTCCTTCGAAATTAGTTTTCAATTCCTCTTCACTCTTATTTGAATTTACACATTTTGGATCCCTCTGTTCTTCTTTGGTAAAGCTAAGTAGTTCAACTTGTTCATATTTAGTGACTGATTTGACTAATTGTCCAATTTGAATTCCCATGTCATGACGAGAAGCTTCTAAATTCTCTTGACTGGTGTTGTTGCCAAAAATAATTTTGCTTAAAACCCCATAATGCTAGTCTTGAAATTTCTTTAGATTCCACTCTTTCTTGGATAACATTGCTGATAGATATGAATTCATTTAAGGATGCATGCCAGAAGATATGGATTTACTTGCGTCCTCTTTAGACCACTGTTGATGATAAACATGTGATAGGGATGCATTTTATAGTATTTCTATATGTGTTAAAATGCCATTTCATCTCTATTTTGTTATTTAAAAGTTTAATTTGTGTTCCATTTGTGTTTACATGCAAATTTGACCTCTAGGCACAAATATAAGTTGAAAGGGCCATGTTTTGAGCAGAATTGGATTACAATTGGAACTAGAAGAGGTGTAGAACCAATTTTGGGACTTATAGCATCAAGTTATGAAACTCCACACCGAATTTGAAGGCCATATATCAAGTCATGAAGAGTAGACAAAGAAGAGAACAAGACAAGCTCAGTTGAATATCGGTTTTGGTATAGG